>CM019066.1:320453209-320594799 GCA_009667805.1 Leptobrachium leishanense | reverse complement strand
CTCAAACATGGGCCCACCATCTAATCCTATCCAATAGCCCTATCCTGGACACCTGGGCGTCTTTCATTACCGAGCTGGATACTCTGTATGACGATCCACTACGTAAGGATACCGCCGAACGTACTCTACGTGCAACTAAACAAGGGCGTAGACCCGTAGAAGAGTATATCTCTGAATTTAAAACACATGCGTTTGATACCGAATGGAACGAGGCTGCATTAATCAGCCAATACCGTCTAGGATTATCAGAGCAAGTAAAGGACGAACTATCAAGAGGTGATCTTCCCCACACGCTAGAAGCACTCATGCAACTGACCCTGACAATCGATAGACGTATGAGAGAACGCCGCCTAGAGAGGAACCCACTCCTCATGGGGGCCATACGACGCCCACCTAGGGCACTTCCATCCGATGCCGCAGCCGTAGTCCCGTACTACGGTGGAGAAACAAGAGAGGAACCCATGCAACTAGGTGCTACTAGTCGCAGACTCCCTCCCGAGGAATTGGATCGCCGCAGAGCCTTACACCTATGCCTATATTGCGGAAGCCCCAACCATCTCCGTACCTCCTGCCCTGAAAGGAACAACAGAGGAGGTAAGGGCGCACCATCTCATAACCCTAGTAATCCATGTTTTCCTCTTCACTTATCCCTGCTCATCTCGTTACAGTGGAACAATAAGACGGTCTACGCCCGAGCCATGGTGGACTCAGGAGCCAGTGGGTGTTTTATGGATATGGAATATGCACAAACTATTAATATTCCTAAGCTAAAAAAAACCACCTATAAACATACACATGGTTGATGGGGCATTATTACGCTCTGGGACGGTCACATCCGAAACACAATCCGTTCAGATGGCAATAGGTAATAGACATCTAGAACCAATATGCTTCGACTTGGTGGCCTCACCCGTTTTTCCCGTCATACTGGGACTCCCCTGGTTGCGACTACATAATCCCCTCATTCACTGGGAGCCGAGTAGAGTACGTTTCCAATCTCTTTACTGTAAGAAACATTGCATGCTCAGACCTCAAATAGGATTCTTAAACTCTGTTCTGGATAAAAACATGCGCAAAACCAATATAGAGGTGCCCAAACCCTACCTCGAGTATGCAGACGTCTTTGACAAACAAGGGGTTGAGACTCTGCCTCCACATCAGGCCTATGACTGCCCAATTGACCTGGTTCAAGGTGCCACGATTCCCTATGGTCGTCTATATCCATTGTCACAACCAGAATTAACGGTTCTAAAAGAATATATCCGCGAAAATCTCGACACAGGATTTATACGTCCATCCACCTCACCTGCTGGTGCAGGTATCTTCTTTGTCAGCAAAAAGGATGGGGGCCTCAGACCCTGCGTGGATTATAGAGAGCTAAATGACATCACCATAAAAAAACGTTATCCGCTTCCACTGATTCCAGAATTAATGGAACGCCTGCAAGGCGCCACCATATTCACAAAATTAGATCTCCGTGGGGCATACAACCTAGTCCGAATACAGAGTGGCCATGAGTGGAAGACAGCGTTCAGGAGCAGATATGGACACTACGAGTATCTCGTGATGCCCTACGGGCTCTGCAACGCCCCAGCCACTTTCCAACACTTCATCAACGATGTTTTCAGAGATCTGCTCGATCAATATGTTGTGGTATACCTCGACGATATCCTGGTCTACTCAAAATCTATCGCTGACCATCGTGCACATATGAAAGAGGTGTTATCCCGACTCAGGAAACACCGTCTGTACGTTAAAACCGAGAAATGCATCTTCGACGCCCAAACCATCTCATTTCTAGGTTTTATATTATCACCGGGACACGTGACAATGGACCCCGAAAAGGTCACTGCCATCACCACCTGGCCCATACCCACCTCAAAAAAGGAAATACAAAGATTTTTAGGTTTTTCCAATTTTTATCGCCGTTTTATACGAGATTTTTCCAAACTGGCACGTCCCCTCACCATGCTAACAAGTAACAAAACTAAATTCTACTGGTCCAACCAAGCGGACAATGCCTTCCAAACATTAAAGAAAAAGTTTTCCTCAGCACCGATCCTCTCTCTCCCTAACCCCACTCTACCCTTCTTCCTGGAGGTAGATGCCTCTGAGTATGCCACCGGGGCCATCCTCTCCCAGCGAGACACGAACTCGAGTCTACTCCATCCTATAGCATTCCACTCCAAGATCATGGACCCAGCCGAACAAAATTATGACGTAGGAGACAAGGAGTTACTAGCCATCAAAAAGGCATTGGAGGAATGGAGACATCTATTAGAAGGTACTCACCACCCGGTAACAATATACACAGACCATCGAAACCTTGAGTATCTTCGCTCAGCCAAAAGACTCCGCCCACGCCAAGCCAGATGGACCTTGTTCTTTTCCAGATTCAATTTTCATATAACCTACCGCCCTGGACGAAAAAACATGAAGGCAGATACGCTTTCACGACTACCACCTACGCCTATCAAAGTACCATGTACGGATACCATACTCCACTCCGACCACTTCCTATCAGCCACAACCATCGATACTCCCACACCTTCCCACAAAGAACTCCTCGAACTGTGCCACGACTCACCCTCTGCTGGTCATGGAGGAATCAAGAAAACCGAACATCTCATGCACAGATATGGCACATGGCCACACATGAAAAAGGAGATTAAGAAATACGTAACAACCTGTTCCGTTTGTGCAAGATCGAAACATTCAACAGATAGGACATCGGGTCTCCTCCAA
The DNA here is from genome assembly GCA_009667805.1 of Leptobrachium leishanense. Classification (NCBI taxonomy): domain Eukaryota; kingdom Metazoa; phylum Chordata; class Amphibia; order Anura; family Megophryidae; genus Leptobrachium; species Leptobrachium leishanense. The sequence continues at coordinate 320,592,054 of CM019066.1, read as the reverse complement.
CCCATACCAACACCCTCTCGTCCTTGGACCCAAATATCGGTGGATTTCATAACCGATCTCCCACCTTCAAAAGGACATACCACCATCATGGTAGTGGTAGATCACTTTACTAAGATGGCACACTTCGTGGGTTGTAAGGGACTCCCCACTGCATTACAAACAGCTACCATGTTCCACAACCACATCTTCCGTTTACACGGCACCCCCACATCCATCATCTCCGACCGGGGTTCCCAATTCACTTCGAGATTCTGGAAAGCCCTCTGCAAATCACTTCACATCTCCAGCCGACTATCATCAGCCTTTCACCCACAAACCAACGGCCAAACTGAGCGTACCGACCAGACTCTTGAGCAATACTTAAGATGCTACTCTACGCAGTCATAACTGGATGGATCTGCTGACTACGGCCGAATTCGCCTATAACAGTGGTTTCCACTCGTCTATCAAGACGTCACCTTTCTACGCCGCTTATGGATACCACCCTGTTCTCCTACCGGGTTCCTTCCGTCAGACTCATGTTCCCGACGTCAATGCGTTACTACGACATCACCGCTACCACTTAGCCCTGCTCAAAAAAAAACTGTTACATGCCAAACAATGCCATAAGAATCAAGCAGACAAAAAGAGAAGGATAGCTCCATCCTACCAAGTAGGTCAAAAGGTATGGCTCTCTTCACGTAATATACGTCTACTATGTCCATCAAAAAAGTTGGGACCGAAGTTCATAGGACCATATGTAATCGATAAAGTGGTAAACGCCTCAGCGGTTCGTCTCCGACTACCTCCAAAATTTAGAATCCATCCCATGTTCCACGTCTCTCTCGTAAAACCATGGACTCCTGATCTCTTCCGGAAGACGACTCCTCCACCACCCGTTTCTGCCGTTTCAGATCCTGAATATGAAGTTCAAGCTATAATTGATTCTCGTTGGCATGGACGTTCCTTGCAGTACCTCATCCAATGGAAAGGTTACGGTCCTGAGGAGAGATCTTGGGAGCCTGCTTCTGGCGTCAGTGCCGTCCGATTGGTCCGTCGCTTCCATCTCCTCCATCCTACCAAGCCCGCACCTGGACGCCCCCGGAGTGGTCGTCTGGGGGGGGATTATGTCAGGACTCACCGCAGCTACAATCCGCTCTGGGACCACGCAGGGGGGTGACACCGCGCTCCGGCACACTTCTCAGCAGCGGTTCTGGGGGAGGGGCGCCGGCGCTCGGCCGCGGCGTCCCCGCACCCGATCCTCAACCAGCAACGAGAGGGTGTTTGGCGCAGACTCACCTCCGGCGGCTGTCGCCGTCCAGCTCCAGCCTCCTGGCTTTGGAGAGGCAGTGCAGACGAGGAGTCAGACCCGTGTCTCCACGCGGGGAAGGATCCCACGTGGCACTCCCGGCTTGACAGTCAGACCCTGCTCCGCCTCTGTTTGGGGAGTTCCCCCAAGGAGGTTGGACAGGGAAACGATGACATCAGCCAGGGGGCCTGGCCAAGGGATCAGACGCTGCAGGTTTAATGACTGGGGTTTCCCTGACTCTGACGTCACGCCCCTCTCTTGGGGGTGGAGTAGGAGTGGGCAGAACTCCCCTATATAAACCTGAACCACCTATGCTTCATTGTCCAGTTGTTGTCTGAATCTCCCAGAGACACTACCATACTGAACCTGTCTTTCCTGGTGTTAACCTTACCGCCTACCTTACGAATAAATAATCCTTCGTTATCTACAACGACCCTTGGATTGAATATTGTCTACGAGCCTATCTATACCAGCATCTGCAACACGCCTGATGTAACCTGCATATCGAGGTCCAATCGTGATAAACTACTGACAATTGTGATGCACTGTGGTCGAACACGCGGCGAACACCCGGAAATGTTCGGTGTTCGCGATCTAATCGAACAGGCTAAGTTCGGGTCGAACTCCGAACCGTCCGAACCGAACAGCTCATCCCTAGCCAGCAGGACTTGAAGAGGGCTGGTGAGAGATCGCCTTGAACAGCTTTTGGATTTGATTATTTTTTTTTAAAATACATCCAAATATAGGTAAAAAAACGCATGAGAAATTCTTCCACAGTGTAGTGCTGTATTAGTTTGGCTCTATGTATTGAACTGTTGCTACCACTAGAGGGAGACAGAGCCTAGAGACGTTATGGACTATGCTGGACTGAAAGACTCCATCTCCCAGAGACCTTTGCGAAGAGGAGAGGAAGTGGGCGTGCTGGCGCCAAAAGGAAAGACATCAGGAGCCTCATGCAGGGCATGGGCAGATCGAGCAGAGCAGCGAGATGAGTAAGATGCATGAAGAACACTGTCCCGGATCACAACCAGGCCGGAGCGCGGACCAAGGCGTATCCAGTGCTGGAGATCGGAGACGGAGTGGGCATCATCACATACCACATTCCGCTGAGCAGCTCGGAGGACAACCAGGTTCCAGAAGGACCTTGAGTAAGGAGTCCGCAGATCGAATGGGAGTGCAGGTGGCGTATCGGTTCCTGCTGCGGAGATTCGGCATCGGGACAGCGGATTCATTGGCACCGGGTTCCAGTCGCGGAGAGAGATCCTTTGATCGAGTCATCGGTTCTGGACACTTTGTTCGCCGGATGGGTGAGAGGCCTCAAGGCCTGAGAAGATACGCTATTAGTGTAGAGGGAGCGATGCAAAATGTGCAGCCGGCTTCCCCGCTACACTAATAGCGTATCTTCTCAGAAGCTGCACGCCGGTTAAAGATAGCGTCAGACTGTAGAGGTACTGCCCGGCAGTGTGAGGATTCATATGCTGCATTAATTATTCTTCTTTCAAATTTGGTTGCTTAACCCGTTTGCGTTTGGATTGTAATATTGTGACATCCAGGGCCCCGGGTGGTGATCGGGGGGCCCCTGGACGCATCTACCACCAGCTGGCCAAATGCCAGGAGCTCCGGCGACACCCGGCGCAGCTGTGAGTTAACAGGGGGCAGGGCACGGCGTGATGACGCGGAGCCGCCCGGACCTTTAAATCAGGAGCGCGCGCATTGAGCCCTCGCCTTGCCGTGGAGTTTCATTCCCACATCGCTAGCTTACCGAATCAGTTTGTATACTTGTTACTGACCCTGCTTGTTCTGAGGACCCGATCTGTTGCCGACTTTGCCTGCCATTTGACTATTCTCTCGGTGTACTCCCTGCCTGTTATGTTTGCCTCCTGCTGCTACTGGTGTGACTGTGCGCCGATTCTCACCATATACAGTAGCGCAGTACTAGTGCCTAAACGTTGTTGACCCGGTTTTGTTATAACAACTACTCTCGCTCTGTGCCCGTCTGTTATATTCCGCTACTTGTTACTGTTGGTGTGTGCTACAGATCCTGCCACATATAGTAGCGCAGTACAAGGGTCTAAACGTTGCCGACCCAGTTTTGTTATAACAACAACTACTCTCGCTCTGTGCCCCTGTCTGGTATATTCCGCTGCTTGTTACTGCTGCTACGCTTCCATCCTGCCATACACTATAGCGCAGTACAAACTTATATTGATCTCAGTCTGTGGTGTATATTGTTGGTGCGGTTTCCCTGGCCTGTGTGGCTGCTAGAGGTTAGGTTGAGTGGTCCCGACCATCCTAAGGATCGGAGGGTTAGAGGTCTGTTACCAGGGATCCTACCAGGTCTATCCTGGGGAATCGTTACAAATATGCGGTGAACACTGCATCAAACGTTAATGCTCACGCAAGTGAGCGTTAACGTTTGCGTTAAGATCGTAATTTTTCCCACTCATTGTTGCTCAAACATTTCTCATGGCTTCAAATTGCATTTAAACATGAGCAAAAGTGGTAAAAATTAGCTCAGCGCGCAGCGGTGAAATGGCTAAAAAAAAAAGTTTTTTGGTTAAAAACGCTTTTTTTAAAAATTTGTTTTTCATTGTTTCCTGTCCCCCAGGGCAGTACCCGGACCCCCATACACCTTTTATGACCAATATCTTGCATATATGCCCTCTTGGATGGCACTTTAATTTTCGAACGTTCGAGCCCCATTGACTTGCATTGCGTTCGAATCGTGTTTTTTCAAATGCTTGAGTTCGAATGCGAGCCGAACACGGGGGTGTTCGGCCCATCCCTAATCCTGGGTTTATTCAGCGGCTCCTCCGGGGGTGAGCACTACAACAGTTTTCTACTACATACATTTGTGACGTTTCCTTTTCAACGATGGCAAACTTAAAGACCCTGAAACATGGAATCTTAAAAATGCTTGATGATGAAATGCGAGGGTCCTTGTCTAATATTCCACCAAATATTCAGAAGCTGTGTTCATCCCATCAACCTCACACATCCCATTAGATTGAAGTTATCAGTGTTATTCAGGAACATGTTATTATCTTACAAATCATATATTATAAAAAATAAAAATGAAAAGGTTTTGTGAGATATGTTGTGTCCCCATATATTTTGTTGTTGCAATGCGTGTCGGTGTCTATTATAACGAGTACGTTTAAACGGTGTTCGCTAGTAAAATTTAATTATCGTGTCACCACCATGAAACGTTTGGAAAGCTCTGCCATAAACGCTTGCAGTGGATAGGATACACAGTTCAGCATTTGATAGTGTTTCCATTTGACATAAAACATTATAGCACTTACAGCTGTTTTGAAAACAGAGGTATGAACACGACAACACCTTCAGCTCATTGACAATATGATGTAAAGAGCCTCGTTTATGAATGTTGAGATATATTATAGAGTTCATGCTTCCTCCCAGCAGGCAGTAAAAATACTTGCAGGTTTCCCCATAACGTTCCCATTTTAGCACCATATTCCGAGGGAGGCACGCACTAATTCAGCAGCCTGCGCTACCCTCAGTGATACTGCAGTAGCGCTACCGCGCAGCCGTGGGTATTACCTGCTGAAGTCTATAGGATTCCATGGAGGGTTACGCTGACGGGCCACGAAATTCCACATCGTGGCGGAGGGAAACTGGGGACTAGTTGTCCCCAGTCTCACTCTGCTCCCAATGGCAAGAAGCTGCGGATCGGGCCGCCGTTCTGTCCGCAGGATGAGAGGGGAGTATCTGATTTATAGGGGGAAGAGGGGGTTTCCAGCTGCTGTTAAAGGACTCTGCAAAAGCGGAATCAGTTAGCGCCAGCTTCTGGGTGACGGTAAAAATCCATTTAATACATCAGTGTGATAATTAGCGCTAGCACTTTTGTAATACCTTACGACGGTAATTACTGATTGAGCTCCCCATGTTAAGTGTAGGGTGCACAAAGTACAGTAAGCTCAGGCAAGCAATAGTTTTTTTACAGGGTTTAGTGTTAGGAAGGTAATATGGGGGGGGCATGGGTTATCCATTCCTGAAGTTAACGCTTACTCTAGCAACCGGCAAATGGTGATAGAAAGGAAAAGGAAGTCAACTTATCTTTTTATGATGAAATGCTGAGGAAGTTCCCTGGGGATGGTCCAAGATACTCCACACGTAGATAGGGCAAAGAAATAGGAAGCCTCAGCGTCTGGAATAGGTTCCCGTTAACGCTTACTCACCTGAACGCTACAGCTAGCATTCCCAGGGAAATAGTGCCCTTGGACGGACCAGGTAAGGAATTTCTCCTGTCCTGTTATGCTTTTGTGTGTGTTATAAGCACTCGTGGTCGTGCACAGAATGACAATAGAGGTTCTTGTACAAAGCATGAATGAGGAAAATAAGTGGTTATGATGCTTACAGTGTCATGATTTCAATGGGGTGGCAGCGTACTCTCAAGCTACGTTTTCCGACAGGAATATACACAAGGCCAGTTTGTACATATTATATAAAAATTACTTACACCAGGGATCAGCAAACTTGACCCATGCGTTTTGGAACTACATTTCCCATAAGGCTCTGCCAGCCTAATGAGTACCTGAGCATCATGGAAGATGTAGTTCCAAAACATCTCAGAAGGCCAAGGTTGTGTCAGGTATATTACACAAAGGAATTTTAAAATGGATGTCTGTAGCCATTTTGTTTTTAAAGACAGTTAAAATTTTCTCTAGGTTTAGAAATGAACGAGATTTTTTTTTTTTACAGAGTTCATTCCTGGGTGAAGTCTTTTATATTTTTTTTAAGAAGTGCCAGACATGAAGGAACCTAGAATGTTTGTGTGTGATAAGGCTAGAGTTAAGTGCTAAGACGTGTCATAATTAAATTTATTGGTCTATCTTAAGTTTTTAAAACAAAAGATATTTTGTCTTTTGGGTATAGGAATAAGAGTTAATATCTCTAATATAGATTTATATTCACAAAATATATGTTTATAATCAAGGTATATTTTATTATATTTACAGTAGGAAATATATACTCCAATAAATATTGTAGAAAGTATAGAATTGGTAAATAATAAAAATTACTAAAGAATAGATTCTGTTGAGTTAACCATAAAAGAATTTAGCTGATAGGACTCTGAGTATGTAATTTCAAAAGGGAGTAGGGATATAAATTAGACAGAGACACAGTGTCTAACGACTGAGAAGAGAAGGTCTTTGTGTAGATTGAACTTTGGACCCGAGATAAGAATATTAAAAAGAAATGGTGGAATTAATTAAGAAGTGCAATACTGCCCTCTAGAGGATAGTAAATATTCAATAATATTGCCAGTGACGTCAAATTGGCTATAATAAGCGGCAATGTTATTTGCAAGTCAGTAGGAGATTCCAGCATTCAGACTCACACTGCCATGCATTACACATGACCCTCTGAGAGTCCAAGATTCCAACACTCAGACTCACACCACGATGCAGGCAGATCCCAAGACATGAGGCAATCAAGATTCTCACCAAATTTCTGACTCTCACCAAATCTCTAACTCACATGCATTGATTATCTGATCGATAATCTTCACACATTCCAAAATTATTACATCAGGAATTCCAAGGCAGACTTATCAACATCCAAATTGGACAGGTAATGTATGAAAAAAAAAAGAATTAATGTAAATATATATATTTGTAGATATTCTTGCAACGTAGACTGAGATTTCTCAGATATTTGGGTTAGATCCAAATTCTAAGTATTTTCTATTCTGCAGATAGAAATATGAAGAAGTGGATATAAGGATTTATCCCTAAAAGAAATGTTGTAAGATTGATACCAATATATATATTGAATTTGGAAATTACTGTCATTAAAATAAGCAACGAATTATATAACTACAAAATAAAAAGCAAAAGATTAGAAGTTTAATTCTCGAGATTAGGGGAGGATTCACTAAATAAGTTTTTATTACTTATTAAATTAGCTCATCTTTTGTTGATCCATGTAGCATAGATATATATATATATATCTATAAGAGCTGGCTGGTTAAACATTGTTTGTTGGGAAATGCATGTTGTATTAAGCAGAAATGTTTATTAACCATTTGTGTATTAGTTACTAACTGATAAGGTAAATGATATTAATCATACATGCAGTTACTAACCGGAGATACATATATTGTGAAGCTAGTTTTTGTATGCTGATGGATTGTGGTTTATAAATTTTTTGTTTATGATAGGAGATTTGAAACTTTTTTGTATACGTAATAAATATATATATATTTTTATCCGATTATTGATTATTGTATTTTTCAAAGCAAAACACAGACAATTAAAAGAATTCAGGATAATTTCTAAGAAATATAAACGATTGATATTTGTGTCTTGTATAAATTTCTTATGAAATAATAATCCCTGATATATTGGAGGCAACTGCCGAGGTAGGTCCAGTAAGTCCAATATAGACATATTGGAGGCTTGGCTGATAAGTCCAATATAAAACGTGTTGTATTCACGTGCAGAGATTATATCCGACAGTTGCTGACCCTTGACAAACACAGTGCTAAAGTAATAAAGGGCCCCCTTCTTCATGAGGATTTAATTCCATGTCAATTGGATTTTGTTTTCCAGAAGCGTTAGAGTTCCCTAGGCAATCCCAGAGACAGTCTGCATGAATAATCATCCAAAACAGACTAACAATGGCATCTGATAAGTAAATGTAAGCAGATGATAGAACATGCCCTCGGAAGGTGTAAACAGAATTAGTTGTGTTGGCTTGTGAGCAGGCTTTGGACACTATAGATCACATTCACTCTGCTGGAAACAAAAGCTAAATCCTATTGTATACTTTTTATTTTTCAGAGGGGTTTAGAGCGATGCCAGGGAGTCAGATGACTGGTGACTCATGTGCACGAATAGTTTTTTACCCAGTGAAACAATAAACACTTCACTAAACACACTAAGCATTAATTCATTAACTCATGTCCACTGCCCCCCAGGTCAAGCAGCCAAAATAATGACAGCTATAGCCTTTTTGTTTCTCCAACTAAGTTACCCTTTTACTGAAATATCACTTACTCCATTCTAATACCGTCCCGACAGGCTCGTAGGAAAAGGCTTTCAGGTTTTCTGATGTACAGAATAAAAATAGTTTGTGTTTACTCACTGCAAAACTTATTGCCAAAAACATGGGGATAATGGGGCCCGTCGGCCACACTGGGATGTGATTTCAGCAGGAAAAAAAAAAGGTGCTCCTTTTTGGTTGTTTCAGATATTGGGAGGTATGACCATGTTTTATCTGTTGTCATCTTAACCATGACAAGATATCAGAATGTCTCATGTTGCACATCATGAATTGAAAGTAAAACCAAAATACAGCTTGGTCTGACCTGTAAGAGACAGTAGGGGCCACATTACAATCTTGGTGCTAACGTTTTTCAGTGCGAGGTTACTGTACTTTGCGCTCCCTATACTTAACATGAGGAGCGCAAAGTGTTAATCAGCGTTAGGATTACAAAGTCCTAACGCTAATTAATGTCCGGCTGTGGTTAGCGGAAAGTTAACCACAGCCTGGACCTTGTGCAACGGATTCCGCTGGTGCAGAATTCGTTAGCACCAGCAGAAATCCCCCCCAAAAAAATCAGATACTCATCTAGTATCCTGCTACGAGGACTGCGGCTCCGTCCGCCTCCTCTGTCGCTGGGAAAAGAGGGAGAGACTGGGGGGAAAAGTCCCCCAGCCTCTCCCTGCAGATCACTTCGCCGACGTGCCAGATCTCGCGAGGCGAGATCCGGAAGGTCATGTGACCGGCACAGGGGAAACTCAATGGAGTCCTATGGACTCCATCGAGTGGATGCCCGCAGCGGCGCTTAAAGCTGCCACGAACATCCCGGGGCTTAGCACCTGCTAACAATGCAGGCAGCTTTTTAAGCACCTGTATTGTAATCCAGTGGTAAAACGGGGGCGCTAGGGAGAAAACTGCGGACTCAGTTTTTTCTCCCTTGCGCTCCCGTTTTAGTGTTGAGAATGTAATGTAGCCCTAATTGCTGCTGGTGAATATGCCATTTTCTGTAGTGCCCTTCTCTCACGGATGGATACAGTCATTGTGGGGAGTCATGGGCGAGTGCACAGCTGTATGTGTAGGGAAGTAGGAGGACTGTCGCTGTGCTCTTACATGGAGGAAAGCAAGCTCTGGTATTAAATAAAGTACTGGTTATAGTGAGAAGTGAACAGAGGAATTAAGTCCAAACCTTTTCATAAAAATGATATAAACAACAGTTAGATCACTCAGCTGCAATAAACTCCCTGCATCCACAAGGTGAGAGCACTAGAACATACCGAGCATTATTAGCAGCACACACCGTACGCAACCGTGCCCTATGCTGAGTGATGTTAAGCAGAGCAGGGGAAAGCAGAGGCTGTGGAAGAGCAGCTGAGCGAGGGCAGGTGGAGAATGGAACTTCCACCAATCTGCTTAGGTGTATGATCACTACGTTTTTCAAGCCTTGACGCGACAATGTATATTCAGAAGCTGATTGGTGGAAGTTACATTTTTCCATCTCACCATGCTCTGCTACACTTCCTGATGCCACACGATGTGCATGACACACTGTTCGGGCACAACTGTGTGTTGCTGCTTCCCACTTTTGCGTTTAGCTTCGCGAGTGATCTGTCACGGGCTTTACTGGTGCCTTATCGTCAAGTGTCCACGTTCCCATTCATGTCAGAATAAGAGGCATATGACAGGCGACACAGTATTTCAGCTGCTGCAGTTCATTCGTCTTATTCAATTATTTATTTTATTTATAAAGGGCAGTATTACAAAGTTGGTGCTAACTTAACCAGAGCTGTTGTAAACTTTACAACCCCATAGAGGGGCAAAACCCTTTGCGCTGAACGTCGTCTTACAACGTTCGCGCAAACGATGCGCGTTATCGTTTAACGTGGATGGACCTGCGTGAGCGTGATGCACTGTGCGTGTCCTATACTTAACATTGTGAGAGCAAATTCGTTCGTGCGCTGGTACGCAGATGGTATTACAATCGATGCGCATCTTTTTACGAATGACGTTTGCGAGCAGAATTTTAATGTCTTTGAAAAGCTGGTGGTAACTGCAAATCTGAACGTTCTGGCCGAAACGAAAAACACCAGCACGAAAAAAAAAAATACAGCACAGAGTAGTTACACATTCTACACATACCCAAACAATAAAATTGTGAATTTGTGCGTGTTTTTATTATTGCTGCAGCATGTATACTCAGATTTACTTTGACAGGCGCAAAAACATAAGGGAGTCAATTAAGATTCTTAATTCTGATTTATTTATTCATTTATAAAAGGATTTTACCAGGAAGGATACATTGAGATTTCTCGTTTTCAAGTATGTCCTAGGCTGGATCCCGCAAAAAAAACAGCCCGCACACTAATTAACGTGCGCTACGTTACTGCGTGCGTATTACTCTTCGTTTTGTGCGTCCTTTTTACGAACGTTATTTTTGGACGGATGAGAAAATGCGTTCGGATCGGAATACCACCGTTAATTTTCGCGAGATAAAGCTTAACGCTGCGCACAAAAAAATTGCGCTGCGCGGACGAATTTGTGCGAAGAATGTAATAGGGGCCTATAATGGCTCTGGTAAGTTTACAACCGTTCTGGTTAAGTTAGCACCAGCTTTGTAATCAGGGCCGCCATCAGGGCATTACGCCCCATGCTGCCGTAAGGGGCCCAGGCCGCCAGGCCCCGGGGGGGGGGGGACAGGCCCCCCTCGGCAGCGGCGATGCCATTTTACAGCTCCGGTATCGGACTCTGAGTCCGAATCCGGAGCCGTGTGTGCGCTGCTGCAGGAGCCGGAGGAGACACTGTGTCTCTTCCGGCTCCTGGCAGCTTCACTGGCTGGCTGGGAGGGGCCAAGCAGCGTGTGGGGGCCTCCCAAGCACGTTGCTTTGGCTCCGCCCCCTCCACTCAGTGAAGCTGCGCACCTGAGCTGGAGGGCCCGGGCTGAAGACAGAAGAAAAGAAGATTGAAGAGAAGAAGATTGAAGGAAGCGGCTTCATACCACGAAACTCGTTTAGATGCACTTTTTTCTTTTACCTTAATAAATTAATTAATCTTACACCCCCTGCATGTTGATTTTCACCTTCACTGCTACAATCCTGGATTGCTGCTGAGGAGCGGAAAGAAGGCGCTGGAGTACTTTAAGGGGAATCCGGCATTCCTAAAGCTGCCGGTTGCTGTTACATCTAGTGTCTGATCTTGAGACACTGAAAAATGTGATCATTTCTCCCTAAAGGGGTTTATTCATATATTTACCGGACATACTGCACAATAAATTTGTTTCTGTTTTATTTGAGGGCTGGACCCCATCTAAATAGAGGGAACATCTTAAAGAACACCCCCACTGGCTGGAAGAAGCACCTGTCCCACCACATTGTTTTTTTTTCCATTATGGGGGAGGTGCCCTGTCCAATGGGCAAAAGTCATTTTGCCCATGGCAGGTGCAATTTAGGCCGAGACCACAAGGGAGCACCTAAGGAGTTATTCAAAGAGCACCGAATTGGCCACGGAATTGCACTGAGCGGTGAATTTCCCTGTACGGTGCAATGTTCGTGCCCATTCGGCTATTCAAAGAAGCTGGCGATTTGGCAGATTGCCAGCGAAATACAGTGCCTGTTCGAGGGCAAATCCTCATAGAGAAGCAATTGTTACTCTATTCAGAGAACAGCAGTGAATAGTCAGTGAAATGCCCTGATTTTCGGTGGTTTATTCGACAGGTTTAATCATGCAAAAATCATAGGTTTCAAAGTAAATAAAAATTCCCTATATTTTTGAAATATTTATTCAACCGTTTATTCTTTTCATTTGCAGCAAATAGTCTATTTTTTTAGGATTTTGTTCTGCTAAATTTTTGATTCTATTTCCAGGAATTTTCATGTGTTACTTTTTTTTAAAAACTGTTTTAAAAATTTGTTTTTCTTTTACCCGTTAGGCTGCAGGTCGTCGGTGGTTTGCCGATCGATTCGGCGGTTTTAGGCTGCGTTTGGTGGATTAATTCGTCACACTTCCGGGACCTTGTGGTGAATACTTAATTCAACGCAGGGTTGGCAAATTTAACTCCCCAAGTGCATCGAAAGAGAACGTCACCGAAATGATGGTGATATTTCAGTGCTCTCTGAATAACCCCTTAAGTGTATCTGTTGGGAACCCAGTACCAGCAGCTGTTGTAACATTTTGTGGATCGGCTAGGACAGGGGTCAGCAGCTTTGGCTCCCTGATGTTTTGAAAAATTTGTTTTTATTTTCCAAATAATAGTAAAGCCATGGGGTTCAGAAAGAAAAAATGGGGGAATACACAACACAACAGGGGTAAAAATATATCATTGCAATGTTTATCAAAATGTGCTCATCTGGGCGGCACTGATAGCTGATCGTCACACAGTTGTCAATACAAATAACAGAAAAAAAAGGAATAACACAGAAAACTAAAGGGAAAGGAGGGGAATACCAGGATATCAAGCAGAGTTAATTCTTGACCATGGGGAGGAGGCAGACGATACAAAGCTAGATATCATTACGATCTTAGAATCATGTACTATCGATCACAACCCGCACGCCTTGTATATTTTATGTATGTCCCATATTGCCCAAGGGTCCTTCTTGGGGGGTCTCAACCCATTTATGTTGTTTACTTTAGTATCAAAGCCACGGTATTTGTTAAGCAATTGTGTAAGTTGGCGAAATGTCGGTACCACGACGGATTTCCATTGGCGAATGAGAAGCAACAGGGCCGTGGAAACTATAATGAACATCATTTTAAGATGCAGGCGAGGTAGATGAATCATGCCCAAGAGTAGAACTTCAGGTGAACACGGGATATTTTGGCCGAGCACTTCTGTAAGGACGATATGTCTTTCCAGAGAGGTGCCACTACAGGGCAGTGCCACCAGATGTGTCCCATCGTTCCTACCGCAGAGGCGCATCTCCAACATTCGTCGGAGACCTGAGGGGCGAATCTGTGAAGCCTACTTGGTGTTAGATACCAGCCATACATCAGTTTCTGTTGTGGTTCTACTAAAGTGGCACATCTAGATGCGCCAACAGCATACATATGGGCCTGTGCCCATTGCGTGGGAGTAAAGGCCTTGGATAGCACACCCTCCCAGGCATCTTGAAACGCCCAGCGCACTGCTATAATTGGGGTGTTTAGTATGCTATAGAAATGTGTAATAGGTTTGATAGTGGAAAGTGCTCCCTGATGTTTTGGGAACTACATCTCCCAAGATGCTCATTTAGGCTGACTGAGTCACATGGAAATGTAGTTCCCAAAACATCAGGGAGCCAAGGTTGCTGACCCCTGGGCTAGGAGGACCACAACATGTAACGTGCATAGCCCTTTTCTACTGCAAGGTGGGCCTTGAAGACGAGGGGGTGTACTAGTACATCCTGTTGACCTCTATGGGCCGCCTGAACTCAGGCCGTCCCCCTGAAGCCAATGACACACGCTAGCAGCTAGGCAGACCAGTGGAGGCACCTGCTGATGAGGCCGACAAGCAGGGTGTACTAGTACACCCCGCCGGCGTAACCCCCTCCCGCCAGGCACAACCCACTTGGCGTTAAGACCAGTTAAAATTGGCGTGGAGTTTATCTGGGTCATTCACTGAAAGCGACTATGGACGACCCAGGAAGACCCAACGGACAGGCTGCCGGACTGCAGGAACCCCCCCTCCCCGTGACAAGCTGCATAAAAAGAAAAAACACCGCCAAACATAGCCAGACTGCTAAAGAAAAAAAACAAACCTTGCTATTCCTCTAATGGGTTTAAACCAATAAAAAAAATGCATCTAAATAATAAAAAAGGTTCTTTAAAAGAATAAAAAGGTCTGTTACAGAATGTAAAAAAAAAACAAAAAAACACCTGTAGCGCTCATTCCCGGAGGAGCCGCTGAATTTAAACCTCGGGTCAGTCTCCCCGCACTAGGGAATAAATATACACCAGCACTGTTGTGGATTTTATAAGTTATATAGTTTACTGAATAAACTGGCATATAAAGAGCAACACGGTATACGTATATATATTTACAGTAGTTCGTAATGCGAGAAACGCGTAGCGGAAAAGAAAAAGGAATTTTAACCCCTTCGTGGTTGGAGTGTGAGTCCCGTACAGGTTGTGTCCCAAGAAAGTGTAAGCGTATGCGTGTATTGGTACCCGGGTACAATGTTCAACTGGCCAGTGAATTATTTATGAGGTATCTTCGACTAGTCACGTTGGGGCCCTGTAAGTTTTGACAAAACTGCAGCGTGCTTTATTATTTTACTGTGGCCGGGAAGGCCTCTCACCCATCCGCCAGATACTCTGCGCTCCGCTCGACCCAGGACGTCTCTCCGCTCGATTTGACTGGGATTCTGTGCCACCGGATCCGCTGTCTTGCTTGTCTGTGTCTGCCACAAGATGTCCAGCTCACCGCCTGCACTCCCGTTAGATCGTCTGCGGTCTCCTAACTCTGGGTCCTTCAGCTTACTCTGTATCTGTGTAAAGTTACTAGCGATGGATCACTAGGTCTTTGACCAGTAAAGGGGAAAATCGATCTCCAGCTCCGCTAGGCCGCACCTACGCTCCGGCCTGGTCGCGATCGTTATCTCCTTCACGTGCATCTTGCTCTCTTCACTCCTCTGCGCACTCTGGCGGTTCTCTCCACGAGGCTGCGGATGTAAGTCTCTCTTTCCCACCCACTTCCTGTTCCCGCCCGCAAAGCATGCAAGGAAAATGTAGTCCCAATGTCCAGTTTCTTACGTTGCCCTTGCCTCCCTCTGGTGGCCAAAAATAAGTACTACAACACAGTGTTTTAAAACCAGCGTTTTAAAATTGGGAATCTAAATTTTCAGCAAAAACAAACCATGCTCAGAAAAATTAAAATACTTTTTGCTGAAAATGAAAAGACTTTGGGCCATATTACATAGTTGGTGCTAACTTAACCAGAGCTGTTGTAAACTTACCAGAGCCATAAAAGCCTATGGAGGTTTTCCGTTTACAACAGCTCTGGTTAAGGGTACCGTCAAAATGTGCGTCCGAACGCATTGACGTATTTTTTCACGGAATGCGCGAAAACGGTCAGACGAAGCACATTTTCGTGCGTGATTTTTTACGGATCGTCAATAAAACACTTTTTGCGTCTGGACGTTATATAGGCTGGACATAAGCAGTGTCTGACATCTCCTAATCACGCACACACGCCGCCGCAGCGCACTCGGTACGTCAGTACTAGTGGTTCTGCGTTCTCAAAAAAATGCGTTCATTTTCCACTCGCGTTGCGCGGCTGTACTTTCGTGCGGCTGTACTTCGTATATTGGCCGTCATTTGCTGCTACTGCAGCCGTGATTAAGTGCGCCTAAACGCACGTTAAAAATGCGTTAGTCTGACCCCAGGCTAAGTTAGCACCAACATTGTAATACTGCCCTAACATGGTAACATTTTTTAGCACAATGAAGCCTGTTTTAACTGCCGAACTGAACCAGTGAAAATCAGGAGAATTTTTCATGCATGCTGTACAACATCGTTCATATTCGTCCGACAAATCCCATTCGAATGGGAAAGGTCGCTAGTCAGATGTAGTCGTCTGACGTTGTCTGAGGCAATGGACGGAGGTTGAATCTCTTGTGTTGTAGGATTGGTCTGATGACTACGTTGAACTTGTTAGCCATCAGACTACGGACCCAGTGGACGCCGGCCAACCTAAAGAAGCTAAAGTGCGCCACTTTAACAGGAAGTAACGCAACACGCATTCTATGTGTCAGAAAGAAACACAGCCATAGATGGGGGTGAATGAGCCACGTGCCAGGCATGACGTGTCCATATGAAGACAGATCACTAAAAACCTGAAACATATCCGCAAAAAAAGCCTCAGCTGTGGCCTGGCTTCTTTTCAGTGAGTCGGTGAGAAACTCAGGTTTATGGATCCATGGGAGCCACTCCCAGGGTGTCCCCCCCCTCGGGCAGATCACACGGCCTCTCTGTTAGCGCGCCAAACCTTCGCAACAACACAAGCAGGCGCGCACAGCGAGAATGGCGGGGGAAGCAAAAGATCCTATCACCACGGCAACCCATACCCTTACCCACTTTTGAGTGGCACTCGCGGGCGGCCAATGGCGAGGCGATACCAGCCCCGCCAATCACAACCCCGCCTTTTCAACAAGAGCTTCGCGGCAAAGACCTTAAAAAAAATATTACAGAATAGGTGGGCGGAGACGCACTGAAGAGGATTCTGGAGTGGCGTTCTCTCCCGCCAATGGTCGTCCTCCAGGCCGTTGCGGTCGACCAATCGTGTGTCGAGACGGGAGGAGTCGCACAGGTTTCCAAACGCTCGGCGGCGCCATGGGCTCGAGAGCTAAACGGAGATGGAATGTCCCAGTCTGAACCGGTTTCAGCCGGTTGCGAGTGCGTTGCACTAGAGCAGCAGAAGAAGCAGCAGCGCTTGCCCGAGCCTCCCAATCCACCGCGCCTCCAGCCCAGGGAATAGCGCTCTCTCCCTCCCCTCACAGACGGGAATACTAGTAGCGGGGGAGCCCTGCCTTGTGTGAACGTGCTCGGGCACAGCCGATAAGCCCACGCTCACCCGACAGGCCTTCATTAAAACACCAGACACCCTCCTCCTACCTGCCCGTATTTACCTCACAGCCCCCCCCCCCCGACTGTGTGTGGAGCAGCCTGGGCCCTGAGGAGGATCTGCAGGCCGCCCCTCCGCTTATTGTATCCGCTCCCCATTCATTGCTCCCTGAAGGGCGTTCAGCCAGACCCCCTCCCTGTGCCCCGTGTAACAACACTCCCACCCCCTCTGTGCTGCACGCCGCCGTGACTAAGGAAGCCAGGCCCGGACTATAGACCCTGGGGGGCCCTCCCTGGAAAGCTGCGGATACTGAGCCCGGTGGAACCATTAACCCCTCGCAGGCCGCCTCCTGCCCCCTCCCTTCTGTCTTGCCCTGAGGAAAAGGCCCTTCCAGATCTCGGTGAGTGGACCTCGTGAGGCCGGTGCTCTTGTGGGGTGATTTGAGGGGACCCTCACGTGTGTGGCCCCAGGGGGGTGTGTGCGGCACATGGGTCGGGGATGTCAGTGTGGCCCTTTATGCGCGCCCTCCACGTGTTTGCAACCTCCCACGAGGTGTGTGTGTGGGGGTCCTCTCATGCTTTGTGTGGTGTAACCCCCCCTTCCCTCTCACACAGTGGTTGGCTGTTTTTTTTGGGGGGGGGTCCCAGGCCTCGCGCCCCTCACTTCTTGAATAAAACATTTGGACCCGAGCAGGGAGAGTTAGGCCTGTGCGGCCGGAGGGTGAGGCCCCGAGGTGCGGGCCAGGCCGGGGCTCTCCGCGTCTCTCACGAGTTGTAGTCGGAGTGGAAATTTCCAGAAATGTTGTGTGTGTGGAGAGGTCCGCGAGCGTCACGTGCCGAGCCAGGGAGGGAGGGGCGGCGAGAGGCGGCTGCTCGTGGCTCGGGCCCTCACCTGCCTGCCTGGGACTCATTGCCTTCTAGGGGCCCGGTCAGACCTGCCCCCCCCCCCACGTTCTCCTAGGGTCACCAGCCCACCACCGCCTGATCCGTGTGCTAGCGATGTTTAGAAAGTGAGGGGACGGGAGGCAGCTGAGAGACTGCAGGAGGCAGCACCGCCCGGCCCCTCCAGATGTTTTGGAGCTACACTTCCATGATGCTGAGGCCATCGTTGGCTTGTTAGAGACTGATTGTAGTTGGAAAACGCATGGTGGGCCAAGCTTGTTGACACCCTCCCCCCACCGTGTCTGTTACTTTCCTGTGTTAAAGATCCATTGATAGACCTGCAGGTTGTCCCATCCTCTCATCTGGGCCATGTGTGTTTAAATAAATACATAATGTGTGTGTGACCTGCTTTGTCTACTTTTTCAAAGAACCAATAAATGTAGGATGCTGCGACCGCATGGCACCTAGACATGTCTGTAGGGCGCTATATTACCCTCTCCTCCTATAGTTCAAAGTTTTCTGATGATCATAACATTAAAACACAAATCTGTAGGTTTCCTTGGGTTAGATTCACTCCTAGCATCCCCTGCTGCCAGCGGCTGCTTTTTGCTTCAATATGCCGTATGAAGTTGTTTAAATCTCATTTTAACCATTTAATTTCCTATGCTAGAATCAAGTACATTGCGCTCCAGGTTAGTAGTTGATCCGGTTTATAGTTTTTGTCTTTCGGGTCAACCATAATAACAAGTTCCTCATTTTTAATACAGATTCTGCTCCTTTTGACACAGGTACAGGATCTGTCGTCTAAACTGAATTTTATGGTTAATCGTTAAACCTAAATGTCTGTATGGTTGCATGTATTTTAGTTTTTTTTTTTTTCGCTGCTGGGACAGGGTTAACGTAACAGGTTGTTATGCAAAACTAGCTGTTAAGCAGGCGCGTGCTCTCATCCCTTTCTGCAGTTTCACTTGGAGCGCTGTAAAACCATATTAAACGGTGGCTGGCTGGACAGGGAATAAAATAAGAGCCGCTGCTCAGAATAAAATATGAGATTGGTCACTTGGAGCTCGTCTCTGAAAGTGCTTTTATTTGTGTATCCGCCTGCATTGTGTGTGTGGGAATCTGAAAACAGCCATGACAGCGCACAGAATCAAACAGGTGGGAAGGCACAGGCTAACCGTGATCTAGCGAACTTCCGATTTGGTGCTTGTTTTGTTCACTCCGGGCGATTTAAAGGATTCACAGAAGTGGCCAATGATGCATTCGGTACTAAAATTAAAGATTTATTGTATATTTCTGTGTGCTGTTCATAGGTTGTGCTAAAACATTAATCCTATCCTGAAAATGACCAAAAAAACACTGACCGCATCCTTTCTGCTCTGTAATGGCCAAATCCCTGTAACATGGGGAGTGTGATCATCTGATACAAGTTTCATGTTACCTCTTGGTGTTTCTGAATGATGCTGACCACATGGCGCACAGTTTTTACCTGTAGTTGTGCAGTGTTCTGCCATGTGTTATTGATTTGTACCAGCAGACTAGGTTTGTTGTTGTATACTAGGTACCCTGTGCCTATGTATTTTTGACGCTATGATTTACAGTCTAAATCCCCACTACGCGCTCTTGCGTATTCTTGTTCACGCCAGCTCCAGGCGGTCCTGCCTCCTTGGTGTTGCCCTCAGTTGAAAGTCCTGCAAGTTTTTTTTTTTTTTTCTCATGCTTTCTAGGCAGCGCTTATGCAAGGATATGTCCAAGAAATAACAACATGCCATTATGAGTTTTGAGAAATGTTGGTCCACCAATACCTTAGCTTGTAACACTTTTTTTAAAGTAGGTAGTTACGCTTCAAGGAGCTTGGTGGCCACGGGCTCATACCATTTACCTGTCTCTTAATTTGGGGGGGGGGGTAATTTTGTAAACTTGCCTATATAATTTTGGTCTTGTATGGCAGGTAATTGCTCCCTTTTATGCTGCTGAAAATAATTTGGAACAGTTTTGAGTTATTGACTGAAATTAGTGTTTTTGTTTTTTTTTGTCTGGCACTCTGACACCAGTGCGGATGAGATGCCCAACAAGATGGCTCTCTACTCCCTGCATTTGCCTGACAGCTGTCACAACTTGGTGACAACTTTGCAGCGACCCTTGGTGTTGCCACAGTAGGGTAATAGCTACTTGCCCAGGTCCAGCCGCCTGTGAAATCAAACCGTATGAGATTGCATCACTTGGGGTACATGGGCCTAGAAATGTATTCGCGAGGTGTGCGCCTGAAGTTTCATATGGTTTCCCTGCCGTTTACGTTTTCAGTCTCCCACAATTGTAAATGCAGGGTATGTGTTTTCTGCACCTTATTCCTTGATGTCTGTTATATTAATATTCCCTTTATGTATTCCTTGTGGAGTCTCCTGTTTTATATACTTTTTCTCCCCCCCTTTTTTTCTTTCCCTGTGTGAGTAATGGATTCCTTTTTGTCTTCACATGCTTCCAGCAACTAGCTTTAACTGGATCCCTGTGGTACTCCCTGATCCTTTGTTCCAGCGCTGGGTGTGTTTTCATTGTCTTATACCTTCACCGTGTGTCTCCCAATTGTAAAAAGGTAATTAAAGTCAGTACCAGTTTGGTGTTCCCCTGCAAGGAGCTTCAGTTACTGCCTGGGTTTTGGGCCAGAATCTGTACTCCTGTGGGATACTGACAGCGATGAGAACATTCTGCATGTGGGCACAGGAACCCCCCCACATTACAGCATCTATCTTTTATGATCAATGCAATATCAGGGATGATCAAATCCTACCGCTCGACTTCCGGGACTGGCAGTCACATGGACCGGACAAGGTTCCTGTCCCCCCCCCCTTTTAGCCCTGCTGCGGGCAAGCAGAAGGGCTTGTACGGATACTGGAGTTTCGACTGCTCTGCGTATGCTCTGAGCACCAAGTGCCTCCTGTATTCTGGCAGCCCCAGTACTCCAGTACTGTGTGGAGCGTCCTGGGGATTCCCTCCCCATCGTAGAGCATACTCCATGCCCATCCTGTTGTCCCTGCTTGGTGCCAATCTCGCTCTGAGCAAGGGCTTCAGCCACAGTGGGCTGAGGGCTGTCAGCCCGGTCTGTGAGTCTGCCCCAGGACTGTGGGCGTCATTGCGCATGTGCCCGATATCACAAACGGGGACCCCCCCCGACTGGCAGGGGAATCCCACAGGAGATGCAGGGGTCATTTGTACCCCTTGTATGACAAAACCAAAGATATAGGACAGGCCAGCGTCTGGCCTTTCCAATGATCTCAAACATGACCACATGAGGAGGAAATAAACTATTTTTTTTGTGCTGTTCTAAAGGCAGCTGCCCCCCATAAAGGTACCAATCCCCCTGCATTAATTTTTATATTTAAAATACATTTATATTTTAATCTATTTTATAACTTTAATTTTTTAATATACTATATTTTGATATATGCTTTTATTTGAATTATTATATAAAATTTTAAATGAAACGGCATAATTAAGTTTTTTATTGCTGTGGCGTTCTGCGACTACACACCGCACATTAATGTGTGGGTTGGTTTAGTGAGTAAACTGCAATGCAATAATTGTTCTATTGGGGGCTGAAACAACTAATCGATGATTAAAATAGTTGTCAACTATTTCCATCGTCTATTTTAATCGTCCTGTGTACATCACACACTGTTTAGAGTCAGACTGAGTTAGGCCCGCGTCAGACGAGCACACGTCTGTGTTGCCGCACATTTGTACGTCCGTTATAGCCTATAATTATGACCAATGGAGCCACACACACTAAGTACGTTCGCACCGAACTGCGGACGCGGCAAACGGACGCAAGGCAGGCAAGAACGTAAATCCGCTAGAACAGAGTGCGCTGCGTTCGCATAGCTTTGTGTGAGTGATGGAATGAAGTAGGGCTGCAACTAACGATTATTCTCATCGATTAGTTGGCTGATTTTATTATTTCGATTTAATCTATTCATCGGATAATAGAAAAAAAAATGTCTATACTGTGGGTTGATGCTGCGAGCGCTTGGTCAGACGGACGGGTTGATGGTGCGAGCGCTTGGTCAGACGGACGGGTTGATGGTGCGAGCGCTTGGTCGGACGGACGGGTTGATGGTGCGAGCGCTTGGACGGACGGACGGGTTGATGGTGCGAGCGCTTGGACGGACGGGTTGATGGTGCGAGCGCTTGGTCGGACGGACGGGTTGATGGTGCGAGCGCTTGGTCGGACGGACGGGTTGATGGTGCGAGCGCTTGGTCGGACGGACGGGTTGATGGTGCGAGCGCTTGGTCGGACGGACGGGTTGATGGTGCGAGCGCTTGGTCGGACGGACGGGTTGATGGTGCGAGCGCTTGGTCGGACGGATGGGTTGATGCTGCGAGCGCAGCTTAAGCCCATGTTTGCTTTCTCAAATGAACGCGGCTACAGGCACTTGGTCATAGATGATGATGTCCGCATGAAATCGGGGGTAATAAGCTAAAGTGGTCAGGGTGCGTAGAGTGTTCCTTTTTAAATAATTTCATGAACAAACAGTAGGAGGAGGGACTGGAGGTGGAAGGGAGTGACTTTGCTCAAGTGACTTGACCTGAGTGAGAGGGATTGGGTATGGACAAAAGACTGGATCTGAGTGTGGGAATGAGTTTGGGGAAAGGGACCCGACCAAAGAGGGGGTGGTGGCACAGGACTCCAGCTTCAAGTAAGGATAAAACACAGGCATACAGCTCCTTCACCCAGTGGCAGTATCCTATTGTTTGTGTTCGGCTACTGTTTATTTATTTGTAAAGGATTTTACCAGGAAGGATACATTGAGATTTCTCTCGTTTTCAAGTATGTCCTGGGTTCAAGCACATTGAGTGGTTACAGTTGTTACAGAAATACAAAGTAATAAAGTGCAAACTATTAAAAACAAAACACATATACAGATTAACATATCATGGGAAGGGCTAGAACCTTGGGTTAATTAGGGTGATTTGCAAAGTGGAAGCAGCTGGAAAGTAAGCTACAAATTTCAGACCAGCACTGGGTGGGTGGATGGGGAGGGAGGGACAGCAGAGTCCAGGAGCAAGCGCGGTGGCAGAGGGTGATGTGAGTGTGTGGCCGGGCTGTGGAAGAAAAAAAACAACAAACGGAATAAAAACAAACTGGTTGTGTCTGACATAACCCTAGAACTAAATCATACCTAGTAAAGCAGCGGCGCGTCTTCTCCAATCAGCCCCGAAGCTGAGGTTGACTCTAATCGTCCTGTGTACAGCACACACTGTTTGATCAACACCGATTTATTAAAATAGTTGTCAAGTATTTTAATCATCGATTATGCTATTAGTTGTTTCAGCCCTAGAACGAAGTCAGACGGGCTGCGTTTATGCGTCCTGCATTTTTGACGGATTTTTTTTTTTTTTTATACATATTTTCCCTTCCACCTCAGTCAAAAAAAAACATCAGTCACAAAAACGGACTGTGGCCACTACCTTGTCGTGAGTCAGAAAGTACGTCCGTTGTGCACGGGTGCAAAGTCCGCACAGAATGCGCTCGTCTGACCTGAGCCTAAAGCGTAAATAACCTCAGCTTCGGAGCTGATTGGAGAAGACCCGCCGCTGCTTTACTAGGTATGATTTAGTTCTAGGGTTATGTCAGACACTACCAGTTTTTTATTCCATTTACAACAGTAGCAGAACTAGAACACAAACAATAGGATGCAGCCACTGGGTGAAGGAGCTGTATGCCTGTGTTTAATCCTTACTTGAAGCTGGAGTCCTGTGCCACTACCCCACCCTCCCTTGGTCAGGAACTGCCAATCCCTCCCTTTTGGTCTGGTCCCTTTCCCCAAACTTGCTCCCACACTCAGATCCGGTATATCAGATCAGGACATACTTGAAAACGAGAGAAATCTCAATGTATCCTTCCTGGTAAAATCCTGTGCAAATAAATAAATATTGTCCTTACCCACTCCCAGGGCTCTACAAACCCGGGCTTAAGGTCACCATAGCGACAAGAAATGCTGTCCTGGCGCCTTGGGTTTGTCAGGCTCCCCTTCCCGCGCCAAGCTGCAGCTCCCATGCAGTCACTGCTGCGTGCAGAGCAGCAGGAGGATGGCCTGTGGGAGGTGAGCATGCGCAGAGCAGACCGGATGTGAGGAGAGCATCGCGGGAATTCTCTCCCCAGCACTGACGACGCTCTCCTCGCATCCGCTCTGCGCATGCTCACCTCCCACATGTCATCATCCAGCTCCTGTTCCGAGCGTGGCACTGACAGACTGTGTGGGAGCCGCAGCTTGGCGCGGGAAGCGGCATATGTCTGCCAGGTGCTGGCCAAGGAGCGTAATGTCCCAGGACCAGGCGGCGTCCCTTCACACCCCCCCCAGGACCCTGGACACCCCAGCGTGAGCCCAAACAATGGGGAGGAAGGGGGCACCGGGCAGCCGGCGCTGGAGAACCCAGTCAGGGGATACACTGCGCGCACACTGGAGCTCTGGGATGCACTGCGCGCACACTGGAGCTCTGGGATGCACTGCGCGCACACTGGAGCTCTGGGATGCACTGCGCGCACACTGGAGCTCTGGGATGCACTGCGCGCACACTGGAGCTCTGGGATGCACTGCGCGCACACTGGAGCTCTGGGATGCACTGCGCGCACACTGGAGCTCTGGGATGCACTGCGCGCACACTGGAGCTCTGGGATGCACTGCGCGCACACTGGAGCTCTGGGATGCACTGCGCGCACACTGGAGCTCTGGGATGCACTGCGCGCACACTGGAGCTCTGGGATGCACTGCGCGCACACTGGAGCTCTGGGATGCACTGCGCGCATTACCGTGGAGCTCTGGGATGCACTGCGCGCATTACCGTGGAGCTCTGGGATGCACTGCGCGCATTACCGTGGAGCTCTGGGATGCACTGCGCGCATTACCGTGGAGCTCTGGGATACCCTCACACACTGCACATTACTGTATCCCAGAGCTCCACGGTAGTGTGTGTGTGGTGAGTGTTACTACTGTGCAGCGGTTATACAGTAATGTGTGATGTGTATAACAGAGCTGAATGGCAAATAAACGTATCGGTGAGTACCTGAGGGGTAATAAAGTATCGGTATGGTCTTACAAAAAAAATAATTTCGTGTAACTTTAGTTAAGTAAAGCCTTGTGTTAGTCTGACGAAAAACCGGACTCCTAACTTTTGTAGCTTGCTCCTAGATTCAAAGCAACTTTGTCAAGCCCTGCCCACTCCCTCTCACACTCAGGTCAAGTCACTTGAGCAAAGTCACTCCCTTCCACCTCCAGTCCCTCCTCCCACTCAGTTTGTTCACAAAATTATTTAAAAGGGACACTCTACGCACCCTGTCCATGTTAGCTTATTAACCACGATTTCATGCTGACATCATCATCTCTATCCAAGCTCTTGTGGCCGCGTTCATTTGAGAAAGTAAACATGGGCTTAAGCTGTGCATGTAGCATCAACCCATCCCTCTGGCCAAGCACTCGCCTACCTTGGTTGTGAAAAGTTATGCAAGATGCGCAATTTGGTTTTTTTTTTTTTTTTTTTACATAAAATTCCTTTTAAGTAAACCTTTTTATTCTATATATTTTTTTTTCTTCTATCCGATGAATAGATTAATCGATTTTTATGAGAAGAATTGTTAGTTGCAGCCCTAGTACTATGTAAACTGTTCTCTATATGGTTAGGAATAAAGACCTAATGCTTTTTCACAGACGATGTGAAAAATGTGTTCGTCTGACCCTAGCCTTAATCATTGAGCGACTGGAGTTGTAAAAATCCAACTTTCCGCGTGGTGGTGCGATGAGGGGAGGGGCAGGATTTGCAGCACGTGGGGCATGCGTAATTTAAAATTTGTTTTACAATAAACTTGTCTATGAAATGGGCTTTGCTTCATTTGAGAAACAACAATTTCTCTAGTTTGATCTGCCAGGTATTGGATTCCTGTCCAGTGCGGAGAGAAGCAAACGTAGTCCAGTGTAGACTGACTGCAAGGAGGAGGGGAGTCATGCCTGCAAAATGTTTGCTTCACTACATTGTGCATTGCTACACGCTCAGTGTTTGTCCAGCTTTAAGAGAAGCAAGCATGTCTCTGCTCTGCCTCGCAGTCTGTATACACTGGACTACGTTTGCCTCTGTCCACACTAGACAGGATTCCAATACTTTGCAGATCTCCCTGTGCAGTTGAGGGCTGGAATTCTGACACTATGCAACACTTTACACATTCTGCAATGTGTACGGAGTGTGTATATTATGTGTGCGTATTCTCCACACACTACATATAAAACACATAGCACAAACAGGAACATACTGCACATGCACAACTCGCAGTACTTGACATATACACACACTACACAGTGCAAATCAGTATGTACAGTATAGTGTATACAGACACACTCTGATCTGACATATCTTCCCTTCAGCAGTTTCTATAGCCCATACCAGGCCTGGCTCACTATTTTCTGGTGCAAGGGTATTCAACCTGTCTCAGGGCACCGACATGCATGAGAAGTGTGGGGAGAGGGTAGGGCATGCACATAGAGAAGCCAGTCATTGGGGGTGGAGGGAACAGAGCCATGATAGAGCTTTGCCCTCATGTGATCTGACCGCTTAACTGCTTAATAGCTGTCTTGATATGATCCTGTATGAGTTGCCGAGTAGCGCTACTCTAGGTGGGAGGGATCTCTAGGACACTGCGCATGAGCCGTGTGCTGCAGATCCTGCCGCTCCTCTCATCGCTCCGCTGAAGGTAAAGTTGGATTTTTCCAACTCCAGATGCTCGGCGTCACACTGTGACGTGGCCTGAGCGTGGGCGATTGGAAAAACCTGGACACATTGAGCGCGTCTCAAGGCCCGCCGCCGCCTACAGGCACTGCGTATTGCATTGCGCTCAGTGTATCTCAGGCTTAACTGTGCTCAGCCAGGTGTCCACACGGTTATCCGTGAAAGGAATGTCCACTCTTGAGGACATTTCTTCCAGTCTGAAAAACGCTCATGTGACCGCAGCCTAGCAAGTTTTTTTTTTTTCTCATTTACAACAGTAGCAGTACCCATAGCACAGACCCTGGGGTACAGCCACTGGGTGAAGGAGCTGTACTGCCTGTGTTTTAGCCTTACTTGGAACTGGAGTTCTGTGCCACTGCCACCACCTCACCCTCCCTCTACTGGTCCAGAGCTGCCATCCCTCCTTTTTGGTCTGGTCCATTTACCTAAACTCCCCCTCTCACACTAGGGTCTGGTCTCTTGCCCAAACTCTCTCCCTATCATGCTCAGTCGTTTTCCAAAATTCGCTCCCTACCACCTCTGCCCCTCCCACTCAGTTTATGACCTTATTTTAAAGGTACCCTGAGCACTTTAGCTTATTAAATTGGTCAGGCTGCGTGGAGTGCGCCCTTCTCACCCCGCTTGGTGTGCTGTCATCATGTCTATCAGTGTTCAAGCAGCATTTGTTCGGGAAATGAGCAGACATGGGCTTGAGCTGTGCCCACAACATCAATCCATCACTCTGACCAGGCGCTTGTGTACCTTGTTACTTTGCACGAACAATGACCTGTAATCTGCGGTTTACATTTTAGGTAACTGGTGACATGACATTGGCTTAAAAGGTGTGAGCGTTATGAAAAAAAGTTTTATGCATAGTATACCATGGTTGTGTTAGGTTTCAGGTTTCCTTTTTTGGCTTTTACCTTTTATGCCCGATTGGTATACTATACTGTGTAAACTAATCAGGCACTTGTGCAGCCTCAAAGTAATTTGGCATCATAGTAAAGAGATGCCATCACTATCGTTTGCACTTATGACAGCTGCCTGTCATCTTCCCGTGGCCCAGCTGGAGAGGGCAGCATTCCTCTTAAAATGCTTTGCAGTGGAAGATGATTGCAGATGAAGTGAACAAAATGTCAACCTCTAAATCCCATGTTTTGTGGAGAATTATTTGCGCTCTGTACATTTATTTATAAAGGATTTTACCAGGAAGGATACATTGAGAGTTCTCTCGTTTTCAAGTACGTCCTGGGTTCACATGACTTTAAGACTGCTTCCCAGTCCTCTCCTTAGGGAGCACTACCAGGCCAGATTTTAAGGATTACCAAAATGAAATGCAATCTCTGAGCAACAAATCCACTCACCTGTGCTGTGATTCAGATATCTCACAAACCTGGCCTGTTGTTTTTTTTTTTTCTCAAGTTACTCTTGGCAGCTCAAAAAAATTTCACTTTCTCCTCATAAAAGCCACAGTGATCTTTTTTTATGGTGCTGTTTTTTTTTTTTTTATCTTACTGTTGTGTCATGTATCCTCCTTAACCAGATACTAATGGAGAAACAATACTATTGGAGAAACACAGAAGATGTATGCTAACTTGTGCATTTGCCCATTTTGCCAGTCATGTTTCAAACTCTTACACAAACCGGACCAGAATACAAAGCTTTTTGTTGCTCACACATATTCAACTCTATTAAGGCCGGGTGCGCACTCCGGGCGGAAGGAACGCTGGTTAAGGAACGTTCATGGACGTTCCTTCCACTCGACACCCCTTCAGCGCTGCAAAGTGCGATCCTCCTATGGAGGATCGCGCTTTGCAGCCCGTCGACGCGCACCGACTGAGAGGCTTTCTAGGCGGACGCTTGCTGCGCACAAGCTTGTGACCGGCCCCGTGGCAGCATCACATGGGTGCCGGTAAGTGCGGGCACACTAGGTGCGCTCGTGTGCACCTGGCCTAATCCATTCACCAACCAAGAACTAGCACCAAGGGATCCAGGATGCATCAGGCCATCTCTGCTCCAGACTGTTTATAATCCTGCAATTTTGTTTTTTGTCTGCATCTATTAACCCCATAGGGATCAGGCGGTTTTACCATTGTCTGTCCAAAAGTACCCACTGTTGTTTTTGCATTTCTACGCTGTTTGTGCTTGGCTCTAATTTTCCTCTTACTCGTTTATGGAACCCACACATATTGTATAGTTTCTCGCCATTAAATAGACTTTCTAAAGATACCATTATTTTCATAATGTCGTATAATTTACTATAAAAAAATATGAAAAAAACGCTTTTTTAACTTTAATCCTCAATCTACAACACCAAAAAAGACCCCAGCTAAAGGTTCGAAAATTTTGTCCTGTAATTAGAAATGCCCAATTTTTCCATGGGTTTGCTTTTTAACCCCTTCATTGCTGAGCCATTTCACCACTGCGCTGAGCTTGTTTTGACAGTTTTTATGCTCATGTTTAAATGTGATTTTGAAGTCCTATATTATTAGACCCCCAGACAAGTTTTTTTTGAAAAAATTATTTTTAAACCAAACCTGGTCATGTTTGGTATAATTTTGTAAAAGCCATGATCAGGCCTTTCCAATGATGCCAAACCTGACCTCCAAAGGATACTCCAGCTCCACTTGACAGCTAGGTGGTTAACTGGCCCACTGAAGTCATTGCCCATATGGTGACATTAGTGGGTGGGGGAGTGACCCGGAGGCTTGGCTGCGATCCAAGATGTCAGCCACCTCCTGGGAGCAAATAGCGATCAGACACCTAAAGGGGGTTAAAGAGAGGCACTGCTGGAAAGGGCAGACTCTGCCTTCTCCAGTGGTGCCTTTTTTTCCCCCTAGCTGCAGCTGTTGGAGGGAGAGTGGACCTCCCCCTCCCCTTTCAGATTCTCTCTGCCTTAGGGAGGGGAGGGGGGCCCTGAGTGACATTATCACGCATGGCTGGTGCACATACAGTTGTGTTCAAAATTATTCAACCCCCACTGAAATTGAGTGTTTTGGCCAATTTGACATTGATTTTGATCATTCAGTCATCTTGCTTACAATTAAATCAAAGAGGCACGTGTAGGTCAGACAAATATAACATAACATTTATAATGAAATAACCACAAATGTCTTTTCTGTGCTCACATCATTATCAGTTTTATTCAACCCCCAAGTAACATTCAATCTTAGTACTTAGTACAACATCCTTTTACAGTTATAACAGCTTTTAAACGTGAAGCATAGCTTGACACAAGTGTCTTGCAGCGATCTACGGGTATCTTCGCCCATTCGTCATGGTCAAAAGCCTCCAGTTCAGTCACATTCTTAGGCTTGCGCACTGCAACTGCTTTCTTTAAGTCCCACCAGAGGTTCTCAATCGGATTTAAGTCAGGTGACTGCGATGGCCACTCCAAAATGTTCCAGCCTTTAATCTGCAACCATGCTCTAGTGGACTTGGAGGTATGCTTGGGATCATTGTCCTGTTGAAAGGTCCAACGTCTCCCAAGTCTCATGTTTGTGACGGACTGCATCACATTGTCATCCAATATCTCCTGGTACTGAAGAGAATTCATGGTACCTTGCACACGCTGAAGCTTCCCTGTACCTGCAGAAGCAAAACAGCCCCAAAGCATGATTGACCCCCCCCCCCCCGCCATGCTTCACAGTAGGCAAGGTGTTCTTTTCTTCATAGGCCTTGTTCTTCCTCCTCCAAACATAGCGTTGATCCATGGGCCCAAACAGTTCTAATTTTGTTTCATCAGTCCACAGAACACTATCCCAAAACTTCTGTGGTTTGTCCACATGACTTTTGGCATACTGCAGTCGACTCTTCTTATTCTTTGGAGACAGCAAGGGGGTGCGCCTGGGAGTTCTGGCATGGAGGCCTTCATTACGCAGTGTGCGCCGTATTGTCTGAGCTGAAACTTCAGTACCCACATCTGACAAATCTTTTCTCAGTTCCTCAGCAGTCACACGGGGACTTTTCTCCACTCTACGCTTCAGGTAGCGCACAGCAGTCGAAGTCAGCATCTTCTTTCTGCCACGACCAGGTAGCGTTTCAACAGTGCCCTTTGCCTTGAATTTGCGAATGATGCTTCCTATGGTCTCTCTTGGTATGTTTAACATCTTTGCAATCTTCTTATAGCCATTGCCCTTCCTGTGAAGAGTAATCACCTCTTCTCTTGTCTTCCTGGACCATTCTCTTGACTTCACCATGTTTGTAACCACACCAGTAAATGTCTAGAAGGAGCTGAGTATCACAGTCATTTTAAAGCTGCCTAATTGGTGCTTATTATGCTTTATTGCTGCTCCGTGACATCCACAGGTGTTTTCAATACCTGATTGAAAACACTTGAATGAACCTCTGTTTTTCAGAGTGATAGTCTTTAAGGGGTTGAATAATTGTGTCAATGAAGAATTCACAAAAGAAACATTTACTACTGTATTACAAAACCAATTGATGTCATTTTAGTTGCATATGGTTCTTTAAAAAATCCTTGTAGGATTTCATTCTGAATACAATTACAAATGTACACTAAATTCCCTAAAACCCTTTACAGCATTGGGGGTTGAATAATTACGGGCTGGCTTCAGGGAAACAAGACCTTTCATTGGACCACGGCCAGAAAGGTGTGTGTATTTTTAACGGACCATGGCGTACGTAGTACGTCCTTGGTCCTTAAGGGGACTTATCCCCGGGATGTACGGCAGTGGTCCTTATGGGGTTAATTTCCAGCTGCTTTGTCTTTTTACTTTCCCTTTCATTTTGTTTGCCTACTCCCCTCTGCTTCTTTCCCCCATGTTGTAAATACTAGATCATTCTTGCTAAACCTCACTGTTCTTCCTCCTCACAGCATCATACTGCATACTTTTGCTGGTAAGACTCTATCACCCAGTATCCAGACACCCACATCTCAACTGATCCCCTGCATACTTTTGCTGGTAGGACCCCCATCACCCAGTATTTGCAGGCACCCACATTGTAACGTTACCTTGGTCTTTTTTTTAAAAATTTATTTGTCTCCTTTCTCCACCATTTGCTTTGCTAATTAGCATGTGAATCTCCTGCCCTATTGACACAGCCCATCCAGCATCAGGTGTTTACCTTTTAACTGCCTGAATGCAATTAGTCTGCCCTATATAACAGCTAAGACTGGCTCCATTTGAGCTTTGGCTCTTGTGGCATCCTAAGTGGACGTTTAGAGTTGATTTCCTGGAGTTGCGGGACTGGAGGAAGGAACTGCAAGGCCCACTTTTTACTATGGGTAAACACACGTCTATATCATGCTTTCTCTCACGCTTCTACTCTTTACTTCTACCTTTCTCCTTAAATGGAACTCCTGCCCCTCTACCACCGACCCCTACACTATCTGCATCTCTCCCTCCCTCCTCTCGTCCCACATGATGGCCTCACATGAGCTCCTTTGTTTCCTCAGAACATGGTCTCCCTCTAACTCACGTGCTGCCAATCACTCCCACTCCCACAAATCCCATTCCCACCTTCTCTTTCTCACCCTCCTGCTGTTACTCTATGCAGGTGACATATCCCCTAACCCTGGCCCCACATCACATCCAATACTTCCCTCTCATCCTATCTCCATCGCACATAAATCACCTCCATGCAAGCCCAGCAACCTCATTCCCATAAACCCTCAGCGCCTGTCCTCTTCCTCCTGTGCCCTCTGGAACGCTCGCTCTGTGTGCAACAAACTCACAGCAATCCATGACCTCTTCCTTTCAAACTCCTTCAACCTCCTATCTTTAACTGAAACCTGGCTAACTCCCTCTGACACGGCCTCCGTTGCTGCTCTTTCACATGGCGGTCTACACTTGAGCCATACCCCCAGACCGGGTGAGAGAAATGGTGGCGGGGTCGGAATCCTGCTCTCTCCCACCTGCACCTACCAGCATCTCCCTCCACCCCCATCCCTCTCCTGGTCCTCCTTCGAGACACACTGCATCCGCCTGTTCTCTCCTCTGGCCCTCAGGGTGGCAGTCATCTACTGCCCACCGGGACCAACCTCCCAGTTCTTTGACCACTTTGCTACCTGGCTTTCTCACTTCCTGTCTTCTAATCTTCCATGCCTAATTCTTGGGGACTTCAACATTCCCATTGATGATCCTTCCGCCCCTGCTGCCTCCAAACTTCTTTCACTCACGTCCTCCCTTGGACTCACTCAATCCTCCCTCCTCCCCACCCACCACGATGGTCACGCTATTGACCTTGTCTTTTCCAACCTCTGCTCAATTTCTGAGTTCAACTGTCGCCCTTTCCCCATCTCTGACCACCACCTTCTCTCTTTCAACCTATCTGGACTTCCTAAACACCCTGCTCCCCCACCCCGCACACACTCGCAGAAATCTACATGCTGTGGATCCCCATCAATTCTCCAATCTATGTCACCACCTCCCTCACACCTCATCCTTCACCTGCCCTGATGCTGCGACTAATCACTACACCACTATTATCTCTGCTCTAGACACTCTTGCTCCTCTTCGACTCTGTAAGGCCCCACGCCGCCAACTTCAGCCCTGGCACACTCTCCAGACTCGCTACCTGCAAAGATGCTCCCGCACCGCAGAGCGTGCCTGGAGGAAATCCCGCTCTGAAGCTGATTTTGTTCACTTCTAGTTTATTCTCCGGTCATACACCTCTGCCCTCCACTTGGCCAAACAATCCTTCTTCTCATCTCTTATATCTACGCTGTCCTCCAGCCCTAAACGGCTCTGGTCCACCTTCAACACCCTCCTTTACCCACCTGCACCTCCCCCCTCAGCTGCCTCCAGCGCTCAATACCTGGCAGACTACTTCCTCAGTAAAACTCAACTATCTTGTGTTGGGATGTTGCTTCTGATAGTTAATCTGCCACCTCCACTCCCAGAGGTCCCCTCTGTCACCCTCTGCCGCTTCCTCCCAGCCACTGAGGTGGAAGTCAATTCCTTATTGTCCTCCTCACATCTCACCACGTGCCCGCCCGACCCCATTCCCTCACATCTAATTCCTCCCCTCTCCTCCTCCCTCACCCCTGCTCTCACACACATCTTCAACCGATCTCTCTCCACTGGCTCCTTTCCATCTGCCTTCAAACACGCGCTAGTTACCCCTTTACTAAAGAAACCATCCCTCGATCCCAACTCTCCATCCAACTACCGCCCTGTATCCCTGCTTCCCTTTACCTCTAAGCTCTTAGAAAAACTAGTCTTCAACCGCCTCTCCCTCTTCCTGTCCTCCAATTCCCTACTTGACCCCCTGCAATCTGGCTTCCGTCCCCTACACTCAAACTGCCCTCAGCAAAGTCACCAACGACCTCCTAACTGCTAAAAAACACGGCCACTATTCTATTCTCATCCTGCTTGACCTCTCGGCTGCTTTTGACACTGTTGACCACCCCCACCTTCTACAGACCCTCAACTCTCTGGGTCTCGGTGACCCTGCACTTGCTTGGGTTGACTCCTATTTATCCAACAGGTCCTTCTGTGTGTCCTTTGCTGGTAACTCCTCCTCTTCATTGCCTCTATCTGTTGGTGTACCTCAAGGCTCTGTCCTTGGTCCTCTGCTCTTTTCCATCTACACCTCCTCCCTGGGCATAATCATCAACAGCTTTGGCTTTAATTACCACCTCTACGCTGATGACACTCAGATCTACCTCTCTACCCCTGATCTCTCTCCCCCTGTCCTTTCAAAAGTCAGTGACTTTTTATCTGGCATCTCCTCCTGGATGGCCTCCCACCACCTAAAGATCAACATGTCAAAGACTGAGCTCCTACTTATTCCTCCCTCTAATGCCTCCCCACCTCCTGATTTACCCTCCACTGTGATAGATATCACCATCTCCCCATCAAACTAAGTTCGCTGTCTTGGAGTTACACTTGACTCTGCTCTTTCCTTCATCCCCCACATCAAGTCTCTTTCCTCCTCCTGCCGATACCAACTGCGTAATATTTCCAGAATTCGGCCATTTCTCACCGCTGTCACCACAAAACTACTCATACATGCCCTGGTAATCTCCCGACTCGACTATTGCAATAATCTCTTATCTGGCCTCCCTCTGTCCCGCCTCTCCCCCCTACAATCCATCCTGAACGCCTCCGCCAGGCTAATTCACCTCACCCGCCGCTCTGTCTCTGCCGCTCCCCTCTGCGAGTCCCTTCACTGGCTCCCCATCCACTGCAGAATTAAGTTCAAAATCCTTATCCTTACCTACAAAACCCTCACTAACTCAGCTCCCCACTACCTGTCCTCACTAATCGCCAAATACACCCCAGCCCGCTCCCTAAGGTCAAACAGTGACCTGCGCCTAGCTTCTCCCCGCATCACCTCTTCCCATGAAAGACTGCAGGATTTCTCATGCGCAGCCCCCACTCTCTGGAACGCTCTCCCTCGTACTGTCAGACTTTCCCCTAACTTCTCTTCCTTCACCGCTCCCTTAAAACGTTCCTATTTAGGGAAGCCTACCACCCAACTCACTGACGCAACCATCAATCACTCTCACCTTACAGTCCTCTTCTCCTGTTTCCAACCCCAACCCTCCTAGATTGTGAGTTCCTACGGGAATAGGGCCCTCATCTCCTCCTGTACTGTTTGTCAAATGTTGTTCAATGTATTGTAACCCTTTCTATACTGTGCCTATTGTACAGCGCTGCAGAATATGCTGGCGCTTTATAAATAAAGAATAATAATAATCAAGCTCACAGATTAAACTCCATTAATCCATTCTGCTGTCCCACCCTGGTCCAGTCCTTAATTTTAGGTCTCTTGTCCAGCGGTTTCCACTTCTCTCTCAACTAGGTCTGAAACAACTAATCGATAGAGAAAAGTTGACAACTACTTTCATTAGCGATTAATCGTCGCCAATTATTCGATTTGTGTACACACTGTTTAGAGTCAGAGTTTAAACCTTTTATAACCTCCGACTCTGCTTCGAAGCTGATTGAAGGAGACGCGCTGCTGCTTTACTCTGATTTAGTTGTAGGGTTATGTCAGACATAACCAATTTGTTTTTATTTAGTTTACAGCTCTAGCGGCGCTATAACAAAAACCATAGTATACTGCCACTGGGTATGTACACTGTAAGGCTGGTATTTTATACTTGAGTCCTGTGCCAACACCCCAACCTGTCTGCCACCCCCTCTTTGGTCTGGAGTAGGGCTGTGCAATTAATTGCAATCGCAAACCAATCGCGATTTAACCCCTCAAGGACAGGAGTAATTTTACAACTTCGGCGCTGTTTCGGAAGTAGAAGTTTGCTGAGCTCATTTTGACTGTTTTTAAATCATGTATTCTTATACCACCCAGACAAATTATATATTGTTCTTTTCAGCAGACTCGTCAGATTAATAATATATCATTATTATATGTATATGTCATGCCCTGCCAAAATGCTATAACAAAAAATGTAAAAAAAAAAGTTAAATGAAATTTTATTGAAAATTCACAATCTTCCACAATGTGTAAAGTGTTTTTTTTTTTTTTAAATTTTATTATCCGAGGCTCTGCAGTCATATGCTATGGGGTAGATTTGTTAAAAAAATTAGAACGGGGAACCCATTATTTTTTTTTTTTTTTTTTTGGGGGGGGAGAAATTGCGTGATTTTAGCTAACCCCCAAAAAAAAAAAACCTCAGTGAAGCAGCATTGTTCACATTTCAATTATAATGTGAACAATAGTGAACATTTAAATAATTTAAAAAAAAAAAAAAAGTATTTTTTAACTTTTATTTTACTTATAACATGGTCATGTTTGATCTCATTGGAAAGGCCATGCTCTGACCTTTCCAGCAATATCATACATGACACCCTAGCTGCCACCTATCAGGAGATAAAGGGGTTCAAAGAACCCCCCTATCTCCTCTAAGTGATTTCCATAGGAAATCCCTTTGCAGCTAGGGGGTTCCCCGGTTAACTGACATCATCGCGCATGGCGCGGTGAGTCAGTTGACCGGGGGGGTACCCAGAGGTGGGGCTGCCAGCCAAGATGGTGGCCCCCTCCGGAAATAGGCCGCGATCGAGGACAAATTAGTGCCCGGTCGCGACCTGGCAACTAAGGGGTTTAACCCCCCCCCCCCCATACATCGCTGGAAAGGTCAGGCTGTGACCCTTCCAGCGATGATGGCCACAGCCGCCTGGTCCCCGGCGATGGGGAGATAGAAGGATCCATAGGATCCCCCCTCCCCTTCAGGCGCTTCCCCTGCTCCGCCGGGGGGGGGGGACGGGGGACGCCTGAAACTGAGGTCATCGTGCCGGAGGAGGCAATCACTCTGATCTGACTCCGGGAGTCAGAGCAGCGTGGGAGCGACCGGAGGGGGGGGGGGGCTGTAAACGCAGAGGACGTACAATTACGTCCTGCGGCGTCAAAGCCCGTCTAATGCAGGGCGTAAATGTACGTCCTGTGGTGTTAAGGGGTTAACAACATGCGATTATATAAACCGCATAAGGCTGCGATTTTCGGCTCCCTGTAAGCTTCCGGCGGCATGGAGCTTTGGGCATTCGCAGGGGAAACCACGTGTACAGCTGCGTTCTCGCGGCTCGTCACGTGGTTCCCCCAGGCGAGCGCCCAAGCTCCATGTGCCGCCGGAAGCTCACAGGGAGTCGAACACGCGGCGCAAAGAGGTGAGCTGGGGGCGGTATATCCATGTGCTGAATACATTTAGAATGTATGTAGCATGTTTGAAAAAGCAAAAACAATTGGCTAAATCGCAAATAAAATCGCAATATTCAAGAAATCGCAATATGATTATTTTGTCAATATTGCACAGCCCTAGTCTGGAGCTGCCATTCACTCCCGTCTGGTTCAGGCCCCCCTCCCTCAAAACACAAATACCCACTCCCTTGCCCAAACGTGTCCATTTCCGGACATTCCTCCCGCTCGGTTTGTTCATGAAATTATTGTAAAGGGACACTCCGCACCATGACCACTTTAGCTTATTAAAGTGGTCAGGCTGCGTGGACTGCTGCCCCTTCTCTTCCTGCTTTCATGCCAACCTGTCAAGCTGAGCGCTCGTAGCAGCGCTCATTCGGGGAGAAAGCAGACGTGCTCTTAAGCTGCATATGCAGCATCAATCCATCACTAAATCGGCGCTCGTGTACCTTGTGTGCGGAAGTATGCAACTTGCGTATGTACGTACAAAAGTAATATACACTACGCAAATACCTTATGGAAAAAAGGAGGGGGCAAGAGTTGATATTTTTCCTTTTAAATAAAATAATTATTTGAATCTAATTTTGCAAATAATCGTTAGTTGCAGCACAACTAAATACCCTTACCAAGATTCTGTTCCTTCCTATCCAATATGTACTGGTTTCTTTTTGGCCACCAGTTTCACCTGCCCTCTGCTCCCATTTGCTTCACATACCCTCATTCCTTGGTTGTAGATTGTAAGCTCATGGGATGTCTGGCTGAGCACTTAAAGTGCTGTTAGCTGGACAGCTATCCTACAGGTAGGGGTTTCCTTTCCCATTTTTCATGTATTTCTCTTGTTTGTGCTCCCCTATTGCAAAGCGTTATGGAATATGTTGGTGCTGTATAAATGCCTGTAGCAAGAATGCACAAAACGAGGCTTGTGCTACTGATTCCAATGGACAGCTGGGGTTCAGAGTCCTACGTAAGGCATGGGGTGCTATGTTTGAGTGACAATATTCTGTAGACTTTTTCCTTCTTGGTATAATTTGTGGGGTGTGTTAGATGAAGCAGCTTTTCAGTTTAGCTCTGTACGGCATTCGTTCTTTGTTCAGTCTATACTTTCAGGTTTGTTTCATTCAGCCTTTTGCTATGTAGTGAACCGTGTCCTGCACTTACTTAACAATACTGCGAGAGCAGATAGGATCTCCAGACTGCCTACTTCCCACAGGCAGCTGTAACATTCTCCGTACCGCCCAGGGCAACACAATGGCCTGTGCATTCTTAGAACTCAACCCATTCTAAGGTGTGGAGTTAAATTATCACCATTTTATATAGCGCCAACAGTTTCCGTAGCGCTTTAGAATAACTATAGGGAACGAGATACCGTTAAACAGACATAGGATAGAAACAAGAGGTGTAGAGGGCCCTGCTCATAGGAGCTGACAATCAAATGTTTGACACCGTGACAACTTTATGCAGCATGTTTTGATATTGTGTTGCTGTTTATTTTATTTTTTATAGAGGAGCTCCTGCTGCCTTTTTTTTTTGGCAACCTTTTTTTATCGTTAAAATGTTTTCAGAAGAAATGTAGGCTTTTAAATGGGGCTCAAACAACCAATTGACTATTCCTATGATTTTTAATCGGCAAGTAAATTTTATGTGCACTGTGTGTACAGCCACACTGTTTAGAGTCAGACTGAGTTAAACATTAACCTACTTTAGATACTACTTTAGAGATGATTGGAGAAGATGTGCTGCTGCTTTACTCTGTATGAGTTAGTTTTAGGGTTATGTTGGACTTCACCTGTCTAGAACAGTGTTTTTATTTGGTTCTACTAATCACATAGACTGAGGTATACTGCCACTGGGTGGTTGGAGCTGTATTGCCAATACGGCTGCAACTAATATTTTCATAATCTATAAGTGTTTTTTTTTTTTTTTTTCCCAGATTCATCAAATTTGTGTAAAACGAATATATTTTTTTCATATAACCTACCTGAAAAACAAACAATGGTGCAGTCCATATAAAAATTAAAAAAAAAACTATATTGATGGTTTGATATGTACATTTGTATGCCCTATATATTGGTGCCTAACATATCTCTACAGGACGTCCAGAAAGTTTGAACTTTAAATGAACGTGCCATATAAAAATCAACGCCTCTTTTTCCTTAGTTTCAAAGTGTAGCTTTCGTTCGTCTGTACGTGTGCAAATTGCTTTACTTGCGTAATTTTTACACAGTGTGTGAGCGCCTGGTCTAAGATGGATTGAGGCTGTATGTTTAGCTCTAGCTCATGTCTGTTTTATCCCTGAATGATCTCTGGTTCATGGACATGTCAGCATGGAAGCTGGGAGAGGGCACTCAATGCAAAGTTACCAATTTAATTGGCTAAATTACTGTTATAAATTCTAGAACTTGAGCACGTTTTCTCCAATCAGCTCCAAAGTAATGTCTGAAGTTACTAACGTTTAACTGTGTCTTCCTCTAATCAATAATGAGAATAGTTGACAACTATTCTTATTGGTGGTTAAGGCTGAAACAAACAACTGTTTTATTCGTACTTGGAGCTGGAGTCCTGTGCCACCACCCCACCCTCCCTTCCAGTCCAGTGCTGCCATTGATCCTGGTCCATTCCCTCCCAAACTCTGGACCAGTCTCTTGCCCAGACTCTCCCTCTCACAAATGGTGCAGTCCTTTGTGCAAACTCACTTTCTCTCCTCTCCAGTCCCTCCCCCAACTCGGTTTGTTCATGAAATAATTTTAAAGGGACACACTATGCACGCTTACCACTTTAGTTTATTAATTTGGTCAGGCTATGTGGAGTGCCCCTCCCCGCACCTTCTCATCCACATTCGTAGCAGCGTTTGTTCAGGGAGAAATTGAACGGATCTTGAGTTGCACACACAGCATTAATCCATCACACTGACCAGGCGCTCGCGTACCATGTATGTGAAAAGTACGCACCAAAATCTTAATTTTATCATCCAATAAATCGCTTTAGTTGACCGATAATGAACATAATTGTTAGTGGTAGCCCTACTGTACACATATCGCTTAATTGATCATAAGAATAGATGCCAGCTATCTTGATTACTTGTTTCAATCCTAGTTGCAATGCAAAAAAAACACTGCCAAAGTCAAACTTGCTACCAAATGGTGAATTTCACCATATGGTGCAATTTCGTGGCAGTTCGTCTTTGCAGAAAGCTGTCAATTTGCCAAATACTGGCCAATTGACGGCGAAATACAGTTCACGGAAAACCTGGGCATTTCGGTGCTCTTCAGTGTTATCTGAATAGATGAACCATTTACTTCTCTATTGGGAATTGCGTCGATCTGAGGCGAATTGCATAGTTCAGTGGCAAGTTCGGCTCGAAGTATAACCTCTTCAACATGATGGAAGTGTAGACCGCCCCCCCCCCCCACACACACACACACACACTTAGGAATGATAAACCTTGAATATGATGTGGAGATGTCAACAATATTAAGGTATTAAATATTGTCAGCCCACACCAGGAGGTCACTACGGTTGGCCGACGTGTCGGCCCATCACGGCTGCAGAGGACGGCTCAGTGCGTTGTCCACAGGCTTGGGAGAGTTTGCGACAACACGCTCGGCGCGTCCTCTGCAGCCATGCGTTTGAATATATATGTAAAGTTGTTGTTTGGGTTTTGAGTGTGGAATATGTCAAACATTAGGTTATATTTTGTACCTGCCTCGTTTGCCAGGAATGGAGGCAGGAGAGCAGGCCTGTTGGATCACCTTTTTCCCCTTACTGTACGAAAAGGCTGGTTATACAGTATATTCTGCATGTCAGATTCACTTTTACGCCTTGTGCCTGCTGCTTGAACCCACTAACACAGATTCCTTTACTATCAAAATTGTCGATGGTTAGTGTTTCAACAGACTTTGTATTAAATTATGTGTTTTGTTTTTTTCTTTTTACCTGGAAAAAACAATGCTTAAGTCTTTTATGTAATGTGTGTGTAGTCTGTCTGTACCTGGTTTGAGAATTCAGTTATATTTGTCTCATATTTATAGCACCAACATCTTCCATGGTGCTTTAAAAGTAGGGCAAAGTACAGAAAGACATGGTGGGTACAATGGCAGAGAGCTCTGCCATAAGGATAAAATCTTGCATTTACAGCCCTTTATACAAATGCTTAATTTATATTCAGTGCTGTCACCATTACTCTTGGAATGTATCAGGACTTGACAGATCCAGAGACCAGGTAGTCACTGGCATTTAGAATTTTACCACCTTGCTCCTGAGTTGTATAAAAGTTGATCAAGCCCTGCATTCCTTTTATAGGACTCACAATAAACCTGTACAATCGGTGCTTCTTAAAGTTAGAGCTTGCGTGTCCCACCTGCTCCCTACTGACAAATCTTTAAAACCTCATCACTCTTTAATTTACAGCCATAGGCTGCTCTTTCATAGTGAAGGCTACAGGAGCATGCCTGGTAAACTCCATTCTGCAGAGGTTTGTAACAAATGTTCAGCTTATACATGAAAGCAATAAGAGGGTCCATGTTATTTCACAATTGTTCTGGACAGAGTTCACTAGAGCTGCTGCAGAATCCTGGATGTTCAGCAAACGAGTAAAAAGTGCTGGATAGGGGGCATGGCTGGCTGTGGAAGGGAGAGGACACGTTTTGCTGGAGCTCCGTCTGCAGCCCTTGCAAGTGGGGTTTTTTGGAAGACTTTTTTGTTGTTTGCCCCACTGTGGGGTCCCTAACAGGCTGGCCATCAGGTGTGCACCCTCCGGAGCCTGTATTGCCCCCCCCCCCTCCGGAGCTGAGACACGGGTAGCGGCTGCTGACCCTCTGCTGTGAAGCTCCTCCGGCAGCCATTTTGGGGCC
This sequence comes from Leptobrachium leishanense, assembly GCA_009667805.1. Classification (NCBI taxonomy): domain Eukaryota; kingdom Metazoa; phylum Chordata; class Amphibia; order Anura; family Megophryidae; genus Leptobrachium; species Leptobrachium leishanense. The sequence goes on along the minus strand of CM019066.1, from coordinate 320,550,120 downwards.
TGTTCCCCTGTTCCCAACGCCGCCGCGTCTCACTACCCTTGCGCTTTATTGAAGAGATTCCTGCCAGGTGGACGCCTGCAGTGGACCACTGTGATGGCGGGGCCCCCATCTCCCGGCTCCTGCGGCTGACAGCGCAGCGGGTAGGGTGTCTGTGGCTTGGCAGCGGGACGTTCCCCCTCCCCCCCACCACAATGAAAATGGCTGTGCTAACAGGCCTAGATGCCTGTATAGAGATGCTGGGGGAGGCGGATTCGAGCCCAGTCACGAGGGGAACTTTGCGCCAACTGATGGCGATACTGCAGGGTTGTGGAGGAGTGACAACTATCCATGAGAGCAGACCGGAAGAGGCCTTACCCAACGGCGGTGTAGAAAGATGTTCAGGGATGCTGGAGGTTGAGGTACGTGGGGATGTGCCTGGAAGCTTGGATGCCGAGCGGTCACTGGTTTCCCGATCTTCAGGATCGGCTCTTGGTCCATGCAATGAGGTCTTGCTGGTCGAGAGGAAGGGGGATTGCGAAATGGTGGCAAAGGAGAAGCATGGTCTTGAGGATTCACCAGAACTGGATGAGTGGGGGCAGCTGACCGATCGTGGATGACCTGCCCGGGGGGCGTCCACGGGAGCCGCCGCAGCCTGCACTGGATCACCTGAGTGTCCTGCTGAGGAAAACGCAGTGATGGAGCTGCCTGGACTGTGCCTCCTATGCCCGGTGCCATACATGACAGCTACTGAACCCCGAAAAGTAGCAGGGTTCTGGGAAGTTTTTGCCCTGAGTGTCACTGGTGTCACTCACATGCCCATTCAGACGACACACTCTAGGTTGCCCTGTGGAGTGCGGCCTGTAGTGGTCCCTTTTCTGTTTGTAGATACAGGCTGACGTATCTTTCCCCCCCCCCCACTTGCATGTTTATCTGGATGTATCGCTGTTTTTTTCTTTTTGTTTCTCCCCTCCCCTTGTGCTTTTTGAGACCCCCCCCCCCCAATCCGGCGATGTTTTTGGTTACCCCCCTTGAGTTTTTCTGAGTGAACATACTGACCTATGCGGACATCTGGGCTATTATGGGGACTTTTGTTTTTGCTATTTTTGTCTTCAGCAGCTGCCATTGTGGACATTTTTCAATTACCCCCCACTTTATTTCGATGTCTATCGGTTTCCCTTTGAGAACCCCCCCCCCCTCTCTCCCCCCCCCCCCGATGACTTTTGTTAAGCTGTTCAGAAACGCTGCGGACTCTGTTTTGTAGCTGATTTTTTTATTTTCCTGCAATGTGATTGCGGACTTTCGCTGCCCCCCCCGCTGAGACATTATTAGCAGCCTATACCCCAATTCACACCCTTTTCTCCTCCCTTTCCCGTGTTTTTTATTTTTCACCACGCCACCTCGTGCTGCAGACCCTCTCCCCCTTTTTTTTTTTTTTTTGGCGTTGGGGCAACTTGGTGTGCCACTGTGGCGGCCACCATGGCTTTGTCTGCTGCACTTGGCCCTCATGTACCCTGGCCTTTGTGACCTGCACACGTCCATGGCCTCCTACGGTACCTCGGACCTTCGGGAGTGTGCCAGGACAGTCACACATTTGGCCTTTGCCACCTTTTCTCCCCCCTTTTTTTTTTTTTTTTTTTGGGTCCTGGAGCACTTTTTGGTGTGTTTGTCCACCCCCCCAACCTTACTCTTCAGAGATGTTTATTGTTTGACCCTGCGAGACCGTTTGTTGCTTATCTATAGATGAGACCCCCCCCCCCCATCTGGGGATGTTTTTTTTGCTGTCCTATTGCTATTTTTGGATGACTTTATAGTTGTCTATATACTGTTTTTTTCTTTATTTTCTTTATGCTGAGTTATTGCAGACGACTGTGCGGCCCTGCGAGGCCCTAACTCTGTTTCTCTGTATGATGACATATTTCAAAATAAAAATTTTGAATACAAAAAAAAAAGTGCTGGATAAAAATTGCGAGAAGCTGTTAAACCTATCTTTTAAGTTGGTCATTGTTTTGGGTCAAGCTTAAAAGGGCCACCAAAAAATGACATGTTCCTATTTTGTTTATGTTGCCGATATATCTTGCGTGTACTTTAGGGTCTTTTGGTTGGCTAAGAAAATATTTTCAGCTGTTAGAAACTGCACTTGTACCTTACAGTGGGAAATTTGGCATAAAATAGACTGGGCGAGAAATCCAGAAAATTGACCTATTGCACGTGTGGAATGTTTGTAAATGACCTCACCAATTTAGTGATAAAAGCCCACTATCACATCTTGCTCAGCTGCCATCTCACATCTTAGGTAGCCTAGATAACACAGTAGATCCCCTGCAGCCTCATCTAAACATTCCCTCCTCCATCCTATTGCTTCTTGACATCTAAAGAGGTCAGCCCCCTGTGGGAGAAGTCCGCGATCGGTGCCAAGCCGCACAAATGGGCAACAGACGTCCGTCCTTTGCAACTCAGCGGAGAGGCATCTGTCCTGCAAGTAGGTGCCGATACAGAGTACCTGCATGTTTTGTGGTGGGGGGGGGGCTGGTTATTGGTAGATCGGCAATGTAGCATACCGATAACAGGAAAAATCCTCACTATCAGCCCCCTAGTTTCTACTTTTTTTTTTTTAAAGATGAATAAGGTGGTGCTGCGGTTAACTGGGACTTTTCATGCCAGTGTTACATTGTATTTCTCTGGATAGCTGATCACAACAGTTGAAACCTGAGCAGAAGCATTTAATGAATTGCTGTTCTTGTAGCTAGTCATCATAGCACTAAGATTAATGTTTCTCACTGCCCCTGCAAACAATATTTTATAGAAACGTGCGTAAAATAATTCTGAATTAACCCCATCACTGAGCCAATTCCTACTGTGTGCTGAGCTCATTTTCATCAGTTTAAATGCAATTTGAAATCGTTTTAAAATGTGAAAGATGTGGGGTTTTTTTTGTTTGTTTTTTCTACCAAAATTAGGGGTGGGGGTCTTTTGGCACTTTGTGCTTTTATGAATAATGGTGCTTTATGAAAATCTAAACTTGCTCCTGTTGTTGACAGTTGAATAATGACATATCTATCATTTGTAAAGGCCAACACCTCCGGCCTTTCTAGTGGCATCTCAGCTGACTTTGTGGGGTGTATAGCTTGACGAAACAGGGGTCAATGTACCCCTGCCTCTCCTTGCTCTGTTGAGACCGCTTATGTTTTTGATGAAACCGTGCATAATGTGTTTTGTCATCAGCTCTACACTTTATTATTATTATTAATCTTTTATAAAGCGCCAGCATATTCTGCAGCGCTGTACAATGGGCACAGTATAGACAGGGTTACAATACAATGAACAACTTTTCAAAATTTTCACATACCAGTACAGGAGATGAAGGCCCTATTAAGGTGAGAGTGGTGGACTGCTAGTGTCAGTCGGGTAGTAGGCGACTTGCTTCTGGCATGGGAAATGATGGCAAGTTGCTCTGGCAGCATTGTATACTTCGTAGTTGAAAAGTAGACAATGCTGCTGCTTTTTAGAGCCCTCCCCCCCAATACAGCATGGCCATGGTTTTATTTTACTAGAATGACCAAACTCTGGCCTTCCCAGTGACTTCTCATGTGGCCTTCTAGGTCTTACAGATTTCCTGGCCAGGTAGGGGGAATCAGGTTTCGGAAGGCATTTTGCCCTTCTGATATTAAGTCAGTGGGCAGGGAGATATCCCACATCAAAGATGTCTTCTCGCTGTTGGGGAAGCCCCAAGTCGGCTACACGCTGCGGCATTGGAGTAATGCACTGGGTGCGACGTTTGCACAAATGGGGAACTTGACACACCCAGTGCATATTCCGTAGTCAAAGGGTTAGGGCGCGAGGAAATACTTCTATCTTCTTCTGGCTATGTAGCCCCAGGGTTCATGAAGCTCTGACCTAAATGTTTACGAGATCATCTTTCAGGGAGTTAGATTTTCAAGTAGGTGATGAAATATTTTGCATCCTCCTGGTACTGTGATTCTGAGGGCTATACTCGGCTGAAAAGGAGACTTGTCTATTTGGTGCTGGTTCAGTCTCCTTTTCATTTGTTTACAGTAGTAACTGTTCTACATAATTGCATTTCTTTCAACTTTTTAGATTTGAAACAAGCCATGCAGTTCCATTGGCTCTTGTTTTTCTTGGCAGGCGGGACTGCAGGTATTGTCATATTGACAGCCGCACCAGGGAGGTATTTCATGCATTTTTCTTTTTCTTCAGTAAGCAAAACATTGTATTCCTGCTAACAGGATTATTCCCAGACCTATGGAAACCACCTTAGGTTCCAGCCAATATTGTTTTGTGAACTTAAACTCTTGCTACGACCCTTGGCAACACAATCCTTATGTGGGTTCTAATTGTCCATCTGTGGTTTAATAGAGAACCGGTAATCTTCATGGGATAGACCAATATCACTTTTTGGGGGCCGATCAAGTGCTGATATTCTGTAAATTTGATATTTTTTGAAAAACAAAATCACAATTTCTACACAAATCTGGAGTCAACTGAACAGGTTTATTTTTTGTTATGTTCAGAATTTTATTAAAGTGCTTGCAAAATAACTTTAGTTTTCCAGAACATAGAAAAATGACAAAAACCCTGAATAAACATAACACACTACAAATCACTACTAGAAAGCTAAACAATATTTTAGGTTAAGGAATCGCAGTGCTCTGTGTGACTGGTTAAAATAATCAAACTCCCAGTAATATGCGCAATGTAGGAGCATATTGCAGAGCTCCACAGCAGTAAAACTCACACTCGTACATTACTGAGTTTTATGCCTGTGGAGCTCTGTGATAGGCTCATACAGACTGCATATTACTGTGAACTTTATTGCTGTGCAGCTCTGACACTGTCATGCACACATCCGATACGATAGAGTACCATTCCTTCTATTTAGTCATGTGACCACTTTCCAATAATTTAGGATTTTGATGAAATCTGCCCAATGTATGTTAACATTGAAATGTATGGCCAGACACCCCATCTCCTCACTGCCTGCACACACCCTGACAATACACGGACACCAGAGAATATAATCTATAAATATATCTCAACTAGACTATTACTAACTCCAACTGGAGCGAGTAATAAATGGAGAGAATCTCCAGACCTAAGAGGATTAAACCTCCATAATATATAAAGAATGAGGGTACAACCACCAAATTCTTAGACGGTCATGGAGTATAAAAACCTAATTTTATTGGTACATGGTCAAATATATAAAAAAATTAACGAGCCTGACGAAGCCGCATCCTTTAAGCCGCGACACATACGTTGAGCATGTTTTTATCACTATGGGTGTTTACCCCTTTTAGCCATCACTGTTGCCACCTCTAAATTGAACCAGCTCTAATTTGTCTTTTGAATTATTTTCTCTGATGTTGCCTCTACTAACATGATGTTGCTGCACTGCAAATTATCTCTGGATTTCTTTTTTGAACTTGGGTTCTTCACTCTAGGGACAAAATAGGGACAGTAGAAATAATTTCAGAATAGGGTTATACTATAGGAATCCTTTTATTGAGGTTTGCTTTGGGTACTGCTTTCCTTTCAACATTACTATTGTATTGCTACTTCGATCTCTACTTGGCTTTCCTCTTGCGAGGTGTCTCGCTCCACAATATATTCATTAGGGCACGAGGTGCCACAACTGGGCAATTTAATTAGCTCAATTGAGATCACATAACTGAGTATATTTCATACAGATTCATCCAAGCTTTAATGGCCCACTATGTGGTAACAAGCAACCATAAGCACCTGTTAACCCCAGATATGTTTGAAGGGACACAAATGATATCTATTCACTATTATTCCAGAGCTACTGGCAGCTCAGCAACTTTTAAGGGCTGAGTTTATTTCTTCTGGCGGTGACTCTTTACATATCCGTATCATTTCATATACATATTGTATTCTCACTCGTTTTTTTTTAATATCTGTTCAATAAAATTTAGGTTTTTTTATACTCCATGACCGTTTAAGAATTTGGGGGTTGTACCCTCATTCTTTACTCTTTCTCTCTATATAAATATCTCTCCACACCAGACCAGATACATGTATGCTCCTCAGACCTGTGTAAGTGCAGTTCCCTACCTGGTTCTATATACAGAGTTCCAAGAATAGTATAGCATGATGCCCAGGTGCTGCCCGTGTATAAAGTAAATGGATAAGCAGCAAAGAAATTCATGGGCACTCTGGGACCATTTAAAGCTTAATTTATTAAGGATGCATTAAAAGAGGGACTGACCTTTCAGCTTCTCAGAACCTTTTAAGGTATCACGAGATCACGGCTGGGGGGGGGGGTTCTGAGTGAGCGGTGGATCTAAACCTTGGCTGCGTTTCAATGAGCGCCGCAGGGGCCTGGGAGAATGCCGCTAGAGCATTCTGCCAGCCCCTCAGTTGCCAGTAAGCCAGCCCAGTGCTGGCTTGCGGTATCGGGGCATCTGCCGGAGTACTCGTGCAAATGCTGGTATTGCCGCATTCCCTAATACACACTGCACATTACTGTGACTTTCTGAAACGTTCATGCACACCTTACTGTATCACAGAGCTCCACAGTGCAGCATCATTTTTCACGTTAAAATAGTGCTGCATTTAAAAAAATATTTTTTGCATAAACACTGATGCTTGGTTTCATTGGAAAGGCCATGACCCTCTGGTTTCAGAGCTACGTGGGTCCAAAGGACACCTGTATCTTCTTCCCCCATAGGGAATTCCTGGGGGGGGGTGGTCACGTTTCTGATGTCATTGTATCCATACGCAATGATGTCAGTGCCCTGGGATAGGTCTCGCGGGCAGGGCTGACACAGATGTCACCCGCCTGCAGGTGAGGTCCGCGATGGGCACAGTCGCAGAACTTTGCAAATTGGCTGCAGGCGTCATCCACAACTTTGCAGAGTAGTGTCTGCCCTGCTGGTACATGCCGGTACTGAGAACCAGCAGAAAAATTCCTGTTATCGGTATATCGGCTATGTAGCATGCTGATACAGATAAATGGGGCATATAGAGTTTTCCTCCGTTATCGGAAGTTCTGATTGTGACCGTGTTTGGGCACAGAGATGTTACATCTGTCAAATGCCGCTTCCTCATCAGGAGTCGTGACTTCAAACTTGGTCAGACTAGAACTATTTATTGCACAGGCATAGAGATACACAGGCAAGAACAACCCCCCCCCCCTTCATGTTTACACCCAACAGATAACATCACATATACAGTCAACCACCAACACCATTTGCATACAATCAAGCAGATAGCTGTGCAGGACCATCAAACACTGGACAATGGGATTTCCTAGGAGAAGGGGGGGGAAAAGAAGGGTGTAAACAAGGAATTTCTTAGAACTTACACAATAGAGACAGGTACTAATACAGAGATCTACCCTAATACAGAGAATGGTTAGATAATTGAGGGTATGTACGCAAAATACACGAGACTATACAATAAATACACAAGGGAATTACACACAGACATCAAATCTTTAGTTAACTGGCGGATATTTAAAACAGTGAAAGCCAAGTATATTTAAAGGTCCAGCAGTTTCCCCAATAGTCTTTCACGGGCCATAGTCTCTGGGCCGGAGGCTAGCGCACAGCCTCCCTCCTCAAAGTCTCACGGTGACGGGGTGTTCTGTCACACTGATCTGTCAGCTCCTAATCTTTTACACCTTTAAATGTAAATTTGAAAGGAACGTGTTGAACATTGTTTTTTGGGGAAATGGCATCATTGCCTGTGAGATTAATTCCTTGCCCATGATTTGAGCGGTCTATCCAGACTGCAGGGACCAATTTGAGATTAGATATCTGATAAAAAAAAAGACTGATAAATCATTGCTCAGAAAGAATGATGCAGTCACTTGATCAGTGCTTAGAGCAGTGTAATCACAGCCCTCAGATGTACATTTAAAACCTCACCCATGATGCTTAGACCCTCATTAGACTGGCTCAGCCTCAGGAAGTGTAGTTTTAAAACCTCTGGATAGCTGCGCTTTCCTGTAACCCTTTGCTGCTGTTGTGCGTGCTATGCTGTCCCAGCATCGGGTGGGCCTAAACATTGAGGGAGAGCATGGCATGGCTCTCCAGTTTTCTCCCCCTGCCAGCAGCCGATCGCCGCAGTTGGGTGTAGGGGGGGGGGCTGCTCATGTTTGGGCCCACCTGCCTCCCTGCGGACTCTTGCATTAAGGGTATAAACCTCTACACAACATGTAACGGCTTTTGAAGCAGCTGGAGGATCGCGCTTTGCCACTCTCTAACGCGCGTTGTAACGTTTTGGAGGCTTTCAGATTGTCCGCAGCACACGTGCGCTACAGCTTGTGGCCAGCCCCATCGACGCGTCACAATGCTGCGACGGACGCCGTGAGGCACGTCATTACGGGCGCACATAGTGCTCTCGTCTGACCCTGGCCTGAAAAGGTAAAGAGAACCATATTATAGCACTTAAGGAGAGACCATTCTACAGTTTCTGAATAAAAACCTATTTGAGCCATGTCTGTTCAATCATAATTTCACTTTCATATTAAGTGCACTCACTTTATTATAGATCATTTTAAGGAGAAATGGATCTTTCATCCCACATCAAAAAATTATAGATTTTTCTTCATATTAAATATTTCATAAAGTGTCAGATCAGGCTGATCACAGGGTTAATTGGCACATAAAATCATACCATATATTTTTTTTTTTACGTTTTCTGCAATGATCCTCTGCCTCTCTTGCCTTAGCCAATGATTTGCCTCATTGATCTAAGACTGTAACCGTGACTGGCTATTGTTTGTCTCGGCCCCTCCCATCCAACCAATTATCGTGATTTGAGTTGCCAGGCAGACACCTAGCGGACCAGTGGGGAGGTGGACTGGAGGATGGCCAGAAAGCCACTGGGCATGCTATGCACCCTCCAGCTTTTCAGCCAGCTTGCCGCTGTCCATAATACGCCCCTTAGCGTGTGGTTAACCGAGTCATGGCTTGTTTATCTCCATCTAATGTGGCAATTGGCCCACCCAGATGTTTCTGAACTAAAACTCCCCTGATTTCCCTGACTAGCTATTTGCATTCAAAGAATTGAGTTGTTGGCATCAACATCTGGGGGCGGGGAGTTTGACAGCTCTGGCATAGAGCAAATGGTTCATCCATTGATGGGATCTCATAATTCCCTTTTCTGATGAGCATACATGAATTCTAAAATGATCTGAAAGTGCAAAAAGGGTCACTGTGCACTGATCTCTGAGGTTTTTAAAGTCTGGTTTAGCAACTTGAATATGACTCTTCTTACACTGGCCTGTTTGTTAACGAGGGGAAAAAATTTCTACAGTTGCGTTCCAGTAGAATACATGTAAATGTTAATTTGCGCAGCTCTTTAGGACCTCACCCATCACATTGTGTTCGTCCCAGTGACTAAAAAAAATAGATGTATATATCTCTCATGTTCACACTTGAAACTGACACGCAGAGAGCTGCGGAGCAAAATGTTGTCCATACTCAAGGACTTGTTAAATCAAAGGGGTAGGTAGCCACTGGATCATCCGTTTTTCTATTTATCGCAGATCTATAGTGAAGCCTTTGCTTGCTGTACTAGAGAGATCAGGTCATATTTGCGTCCTGGTTGAAGTGCCGCGGGCAACGTGTTTCGCAAGTCTTTGGAATTTCGTGCTAGGAGTATAAAAAAGGCTGTAGCCAAAATTGGATAAACACAGCTTCTGTAACATGAAAGGGATTTCCTTAACTGAAACCAATCACGTGGTGTTAAAATACAGCAAGAGAGGTGTGTGTCTGTCTCAGAGTTGGTAAAACTTGTCCATGTCAAGTTGTCCACTTTTGTATTTGTTGCTCTCATTTTTCTGTTCTATCATAATTTGGTAAGATGTGTAATTTAGGATGACAATGCAAAGAATTGACCATCTAGAAAGCAATGTAAATGTCTTTGTGAAGACAACACTTAATGAGGAAATCCTAGCAAACCTGGGTGGAAACCTAACAGAAAAGACGCGTTTCTGTCGGTAAATAAAAATGAATACTAGCAGGGTTATTCAGAGAGCGTGAAAAGCAGGAGAATGACTGGAGAATGGAAAATTCTAGGTCAAACTAGCCGATTTGGAAAGTGAGATGAAAGGGGGAATGTTTCTGGTTTGCCTATTTTGACCTAGAATTTTTCATTCTCCAGTCATTCTCCAGTTTTTCACACTCTGAATAACCCTGTTTGACCAATCCTGATTTAGGAAATGGATATTCCTCCTGTAGGCTAGAAGTTATACATGTTGAAGGGCAGCTCCTTTACTGTGCTTTTCTTCATGATATAGTAATGTGCTCGGACTGCTAGACGTGGACTCAAAGACCAGATCCCAAGGTAGTTTCTAAAACGAGGATGGAAACTGTCCTTTAAAATTGAATATATAAGGAAAAAGACTCAAAGAATGAGATTACAGTGGGCTTAAAAAAAAAAACCAAGACTCAAGCTACCAATATCTGGCAGTGGTAGAATAAAGGATGGAACATTTTGGTGAAGATTTGCTATCTCCAGTAAGCATCAAGTTAGTGGTTATGATCTGGGGGATAGATGGCAGCAAAGATGTGGGCAGAGTTTGGTGTTGCTACTTCATGCAAAAAGTGATTTCAGGGAAAACCTTATACTTGGGCCAAAACAACTAATCGATAATGAGAATAGTTGTCAAGTGACCTGTGGATGGCACATACTGTTTTTTTTAGATTCAGACTGCATTCAACGTTAACCTCAGAAGCTACACGGGATCTGAAGACGTGCCGGCAGCTTTAGTCACTGATTTTAGTTCTGGCGTTATGTTGCACTTTACCAGTTTGTTTTTACTTTACTTTTAGAACAGCAGCTGAGCTATTGCACAGTCCCTGGGGTGGAGGAACTGTACCACCGGTGTTTTATCCTTCTGTAGAGCTGGAGTCTTGTGCCACCCCCTTCCCTTCCTTTCAGGCCTCGTTCACACTGTGTGATTTGAAAGTCGCGCGGCTTTCCGCGCGATTTTCATATTCGCGACATGGTGTGATAATGTCACGCGACATCACTGTTTTGTACGATTTTTGCAAAGCACCACCAATACAAATCGCAGATGGCAAATTGCAAAAAAAGGTCATGTATCAGCGACATGCTTCTGCGACATGCGACATCGCGCGGCAAGATGTGAACAGCTCCATTGAAATGCATTGGAGAAGCTACATAGTGCGACGTCGCGGCAAAATCCGTGCGATAAATCGCACAGTGTGAACGGGGCCTAACCTGTCGTGAGCTGCAATCCATCCCTTTGGTCCAGTCCCGTCCCACCCCACAAACTCTCTCCCATGCTTTGATTTGGTCTCTTGCCCACTCCCTCTCACACTGGTCTAGTTCCTTGCCCAAACGCGCTTGCTCCACACCTCTGGTCCCTGACCATTTCAGCTTATTGGTCAGGCTGAGCAGAGTGCCCCTCATTCGCGCCACGCTTTCATGCTGACACCATCATGACTATCCAGTGTGGTCGTAGCAGCATTTGTTTGGAGAAAGCCATCTTTGCTTGATCAAGGTGTGTGTGTGTGTGTACACAAACGAACGTTGCGTACTCTACACATATTGTTGGTGCCTGAGATTTGTTGAGCCCTGGCGTAAGGGGAAAAAGGGCAGGTTTCATTTTTACATTGTTCCTTTTTAAGTAAACAAATTTTTTTTTATATTTTGGTTTTATCAAATGAATTTATTTTTATGAAAATAGTTGCAGCCCTGCCTCATAATGCTAGAATGGCCGGCCAGGTACTTTCCCTTCTGGAATCAAATAGAAAACCTGTGGGGCCTGATTAAAGCATTTTATTCCTCAGGAACTGGGGAATAAAAGGCCATTTGATAGCAGTGACCGTATAATCTTTGTTTCGCATTATAAATCCTAATGAATTCTAATGAGCCTGGCTCACTCCCTGGGACACCTTTTGTAAGACTGTAATTGCATTTTTTCCCCCTTTTTGTAATACATTTTCATGGGTTTTCTTGTGTATAACCTCTTTGAAATGCATTATTTGTAATTTGCATTAAATTCTCTTGAAATATACAAACTCTAAATCTGATTCGGGCATTTAAATACATTTTATGAACAGATTTTTGGCAGTATAATGTTGAATGGGGGACTTTACTGTGCTTCACCTATATGGTGACTGCAGAAACTGTTGCAACAAATGGCATAAAATATTTTCGTAAAACGATAACTTTAAGGTGGTCTTTAGTAGAAACCCAAATATGTGCAACGGAAAGTTTAAACCTGTCAGTAGTTCTCTGGGAGGTTAACATTTTTATCGTTGGGGGGGGGGGGGAGACGACTACCTGCCATTATAGCTTCCTGTGGAAGTAAAATCAAGATAACTTATGCAGTTATTGAACTTCTAACTATAAAACTCCTCATTTACTTGTTGATCACAGAAACTGGCTATATTTTAACTGGAAAGGCTTCCTATGTTTAGTGGTGCATAGGTCATTTAATCCCTGTTATACATAAAATGAAAGACCCACCCCTTTGCCCCTCGGGCAGCTTTTTTCTTGTCATATCTGCAGCTTGTATGACATTGCATTCTCTAATAGAATATACGTGCATTTAACGCAATCCTCTCCTTACATGTACATGCCCTGTATGGGTGGATATGGAGGACTATAAGCGACTCAATTATGAAAATGTTCTGGTGTCTCCTACAAAATCTCGTTGCCTGCAGTGATGCCAAGCCACCCTGTAATCCCAATGTAAAACTATTTGGAACAATTCCGCATACCAGTTGGCCTCATCCTCCTAAATGCTCTGGATTCTACTTGAAAACACATAGCTGGCACTTTAGGGGTGTAGGATTTATTTTTTTCTCCCTAGCTCTTGAGTTTGACCTTTGTGATGCAATGTTCTTATTGGAGCCGGTGTTTGGTCAGATTTGACAAGTTTTGTGTAAAAGCAGTTTTAGCGCAAGCAGAAGAATTTAATAGCCTTTTTAAAGGCCAGCGCTTAACAGTGCTAGGGACACTATGCACTGTGACCACTCAATGTTACTGGCGTGCTCAGTGCTTTCACCCACATTCCAGGGGGAAATGTTACTGGCGTGCTCAGTGCCTTCACCCACTTTCCAGGGGTAGGGGGGGGGTCTCTGGTGCTAGGTGGAACCAAGCCCCAGTTCTCAGACGCACTGAGCTCAGTGTCCTGGCTGTTGGTACATAATACCAAGAACATTGAGAGCAATGGGATGGATTTAAGAGCTATTGGATTGGCTGCCTCCCTGCAGTCACCTGCCATGCTGCAGAGTCGTATGTTCAGGCCAGTGCATAGGGATTTAAGGGGAGTTTAAATGTAACCTAATTGGTTGAAATGGAAGTTCAGGAGGGCTTCTGGTCTAACCCTGAAGTATCCCTTTTTAGCAGTCAGGCACGTTGAATTAAACCTTTTTTTTATTTCAGCTATTTTCCCAGCTGCTAAATCCTTCATAGGGTGAGTCTTTGATCTGAAGCCTACCTGGACTGGAGATGGAGACTAATAGGGATGCACTGATACCGATCCTAGTATGTGTGCTGATACTGACATTTGCACGAGTACTCCTGATACTTCTACCGATATGGGAGCCAGCGCTGGACTTGCTGGGCGGTATCTGAGGGGTGGGGGCAGCTGGCAGAATGCTCTAACTGCATTCAGCAAAGCCCTGTTCCAGAGAGCGGTCGCTGTCATGGGAAGGTTGTAACGTGGCTCCAAAGGGACCTCCTGCCACGCTTTCGTGAAATCTTCCAGAGTTTGCTCGCTAAGATCTCACAAACTCTGCATGATCTTGCTAGAGTGCAGCGGAGCCACATTATAACTTCGATGCCGGCAGCCGCTTGCTGGAGGTGTCTGGCAGAATGCTGCTGTGTGTGTAAAATGATTTATTGGAAAGTGGCCACATGACATTAAAGTATTGGTGCTCAGTCTTAAAATAAAAAAAGTACGTCCCTACCATTTTTAATTTCATTGCACAGCTAAAAATATCATTGTAAACCCATATTAACCCTTTACTTCCAGCAAATCTAACTTTTGATGCCCTATATATTTTCCATCCACAAATTTCCCTGGGATACCTCCACTCCTAATACGCTAATGCCTTGTTTCAGATAACATTGTTAAATTTAATGCTACTATGCATGCATTGTGGCATGGCCTTTTATAAATTTATATCAAACTTGGGAACCTATAAGGAGCTAACTAAAGGGCAGCATTACATTCCTAATGCTAAAACTGCAACGCTAAGGTGGAAAACCTGCACCTGTAGATTTCCCCCATGGCATCAAGCTCCATATTACGGGGCAGGCGCGGATTCAGCAGCCTGTTCTGGGATACTTGAAGCAGCGTTAACGCTGCCTCGAGTATCTCCTGGAGTCCATAGGACTCCATGGAGGGTTGTGCTACCTGGTCACATGACCTGCAGGATCTCCTCTCGTGATTTCCTGCAGATTTGCCGGATGGGGACTAGTTGGCCTCAGTCTTGCTCTGCCCCTGGCAGCCAGAAACGGCAGATCAGGCCGCCATTCTCGCTGCAGGATGAGAGGGGGGGGGATTTAAGCTGGTACTGACTGATTCTGCAGAAGCGGTATCAGTTAACCACAGCTAGAAGCTGGTGCTAACATTTGTATTTAGCCACAGCGGGGCGTAGTTAGTGTTAGGTCTGTTTTAATCCTGACATTACTCTTTGCGCTCCCCATGTTAAGCATAGGGAGCACACAGTACAGTAAGGTCGCGCTAGAAAGCGCAATCTCTGATATGCAAACCTTTTTTTTTTTTTTTTTTTACCCAATTAGTGTTTGGATTGTAATCTGGGCAGTCCACGCTAGGGCCACTTAGCCTAACCATAACGCTCACACAGCTGAGCACTAACCTTGGCGTTAAGAATGGAATATTGCTCTAAAGCTTTTTAGGAGACCTGTTTTTTTAGCTGTAGGTGTTCTTAATAGAATTATTCAGAACTTGAGCTCAAGGTACAATTCTGAGCCAATGGTTAATTTCGCTCCTTGATTGGTCAAGCACTAGATTTAAAGGTACCACCGCATCTGCAAAGCCCATAATGAGAAAAATGTGACAGCTGCACCACCAGAAACAAGAAGTTTAAGTTGAAAGTTTTTTATTTGTACAGGTTGTTTATTTTTATCTGTTGAATCTCTTTCAGTAATCTATGCCAGCAATTATGACCATGTTAGCAGACCATGCAGCTCGGCAGCTGCTGGATTTCAGCCAGAAATTGGATATAAATCTTCTGGACAACGTGGTGAATTGTTTGTACCATGGAGAGGGTGCTCAGGTAATGTCTCCATCACTGCTGCTATGAAGCTTCTATAACTGCAATTTAACCCCTTAGTGACCGGGCGGTTTTACACAAATCCGTCCTTTAGTGACCGCTGCTGTTTTTACGTTTCTGCGCTGTAAGGCTGGGTTCACACCACGGCGTCGCGCAATGCGCGTGTTTTTTACGCACGTTCGCGCATACAAAAAACACAAAACGTGCGTTTGCGGCCATATAGCCGCGAACGCGCTGCAACGCACGTTCGCGGCTATATGGCCACAAACGCACGGCTATATGCCGAAAAGAAGCTCCCGGACTTCTTTTTGCGTCGGCCGTTTTAAAGCGCGTTCCTGCGCGCTTTAAAACGCTTAGGTGTGACATGCCCACATAGGCAATCATGGGATTTCATGTTTAAGCGTTTTACAGCGCGCAGGAGCGCGCTGTAAAACGCTTAGGTGTGAACCCAGCCTTAGTGTTTAAGTCAAATTTTCCTCTTACTCGTTTATTCAACCCACACATATTATACACCCTTTTTCCCGCCATTAAATGGACTTTCTAGAAATACCATTATTTCCATCATATCCAATAATTTACTATAAAAAAATATGAAATATGATGAAAAAATGGTAAAAACACACTTTTTCGTAATTTAATCCCCAAAATCTACAACCACCAATAAAGACCCCGGCTAAATAGTTTCAAAATTTTGTCCCGAGAATAGAAATACCCAATTTTTACATGTTTTTGCTTTTTAACCCTTTCACTGCTGAGCCAGTTCACCTATGTGCGCTGCGCTCATTCTGACCATTTTGTGCGAATTATTTTGAGATGACAGCCTAGGTCCTATTTAATTGACCCCCCAGACAAAAACTTTACATTTTTTATATTATTTAATTTTCTATTAGTATATATATTTTTTTTAAACCAAACCTGGTCATGTTTGGTATCATTTGGAAAGGCCATGATCAGGCCTTTCGAATGATGTCAAATATGACCATCTAGCTGCCATGGATCGGGAGATAGGGGGATCCTTAGGATCCCCTTATCTCTACATGGCAGTTAGATGGTTAACTGGCCCACTGACATCCTCACACATATGGTGAAGTTGCCAGTGGGGAGGGGGGGGACCTGGAGGCTTGGCTGACATCCAAGATGTCAGCCCCCCTCCAGGTTCGAATTGCGTTTTGGCGCCAATTAGCGCCGAAACGCGAATCGGCGGCAAAAAGGTTGATACCATACACCGCTGAAAAGGGGAGACTCTCCCCTTTTCAGCAGTGCAAAAAGCATCTCCCTAGCTTCAATGGTTGGGGAGATGGAGCCCCCCTCCCCTCCATTGATTTGCATGGGGACGCCTGCTGACGACGTCACCACGCAGCGTGGCGACGTCATCAACCTCGCCTGCCCATGTAAATCACATGGGCAGGCTTCCTCCCTGCCAGATCGCCGAGGGATACAGCGAGGGAGGTAAGTATCGGGCGGGAGGGGGATTAGGCGCCGCTGACGTACCCTGTACGTCCGCGGGTCTAAGGGAGACCCGTGGACAGGACGTACAGGGTACGTCAGCGGTCCTTAAGGGGTTAAACAAAACACTCCAAGAATCCCTAATGCTATTGCATTGTCATAGAAAGCAATGCTTCTCGTTATGCTATAATTCAGTAATACAAATCCAAGGGTGGTTGTGGTACTGGGTTGTTGTTGTTGCTTTTCAAAAGCCGTTATGTTTTTCTGTTGCAGCAGCGAATGGCACAAGAAGTATTGACACACTTAAAGGAGCATCCTGATGCATGGACGAGAGTTGACACCATTCTAGAGTTCTCGCAGAACATGAATACCAAAGTAAGCATGGAGATATATTTAACGATGATGAACCTGACTCCTTATCTATCCTCGTCAACTATGAGGAAGGTATCTTGCTCATCTGTAGCTAATGTAAAACTACAGATTATGATTGTTCTCTTTAAAATAAGCCTAGAAATAAAATTAACTTTAGGAGGGCTGATGCGAAAACAAAGTCGATTAAGTGTAATTTTAATGGTGTTTCTTGTTTATGCCCCCCCTTAAATTATTTTAGTAGGGTTCTTTGCAAAAAGGGGCTCCTCTGCTTTCAGTAATGAGCTGAGGCAATGCAGCATCTTGGCTGCTCAGACCATTTGTTTCTATATTCATTGCCTCAACGAACATTACTGCATAGGCATATTCTACTGGAAAATGACATGCTCTTGAAATGGGATCAATCTTTTTTTAACTGAATGGGTAGATGCAATTTTGTTTACTTCTGACGTGCAGCTAATTGTGCCTTGATTTGGCAACCATAGCACTAGTTTAAATATTAAATTCAGCCCATCCCAGTTACAACGGCCAATGCACTTCTAGTGGGCTGTTAGGTTTGAAAAGTCACAGTGTATTGGACTAGGGCATATTTTTTTTTTCTCTTCAATTGGAATGACCCTTTTAAAATGTATAAATAGTATCCCAGCTTCTATTATATTCGCATGAGTTTTTTACCTGTTGTGCAGTTCTTGTATATCTGAAATGTCTTCAATGCGGTGTTTGCGCATGCACAAGTTTGAATCTGAATTATAAAACTTGTACATGACACTAGACATTGCCATTGACGCTTGTATGTTTTACATGCAAACTCAACTTGTATAGTAAAATATGACCGTATCACTTTTTATAGTTAGGTCACGTGCAAATTTTTTTAGTTTCATAAATTTAAGTGTAACGCGATACTTCAATAACTCTTGCTGTGTGCTTTGTCTTGTACCACATTAGTCGCTGATTGGAATTGGTGTTTTATATAATGCACGTGCTTGAAATAATTTGCCGCTTTTCAAGGCTTGAATTTTGTCCATTTTAACCTAAACCGCACACATCTCATGCTTTATGGTTGGCTCTTGATGAGCTTAAACCAACTTTTGTACTCCCTGAAAGTGCTAACCTGTTCTTTTTAACCATGTTTTGCTTGCCTGGACAATTTTTTTTTTTTTTTTTTTTGCTTTTGATACTGACAGACATTACTAATGGTTTTCATGTTGATTTTATCAACCGTATTTTAAACAAATTCATACCTTGAACCAAAATATTTGATCTGATTAGTGGAACAGACAAAGCAACAGGTAAAGAACTCTTCAATTTACATAAATTGCAAATGACTTGGTGCTAAGACCTATGCACTATTACATTTGGCTTTTATGCAATTTTTTTAAAATATAATTATAAAGCTGTTAACACTACCTGATATTAATCATAATGTTCCATTATGTTGATTGCTTGTAATAGGAAGAAAAGGGGTGTCTTCCTGTGCAACTGACACAGCTAGGCTTTGACGGCAGGCCTCCACAAGGTCTACCCTTTTCATTCCCTTTAACTGAATTCTGTTCATCAATTGTTTTTTTTGTGGGTGGTTGGGCGGGAGGGGGTGGGCATTGGGTGGCTCCAGTATAGTCTGTTTATATGAGGGTACATAAAAGGAAAACCTTTACCACGGGAATCATTCCAGTGCTTTTCTTTTACCATACTCTATTTGCTGTTTTTGTCAACTAAAGTTGTTTACAATATTCCAAAACCTTTAAGTATTCCATTTTTAGTCTATCACTTGAGGACAAGATTATGGCCTTGCACCGATGCCATATTGGTAGCAGATGTGTAACATAAGAAAAGCCCTCTACAGCCTCAACCTCACTGAACACCAAAATATGTTGTCAATATACTTTAGCCATATCCTATATTTAAAATATATATACTATATGATCATCCACTCGTCCAGGTCGGCCATGCGTTTTTAAGTATTTGGCTTTTTTTTTTTCTTTCAGAAAACAAATTCTGAGATATATGCATACACTCTCCAAAAACCTAAACTTCTGTGTCCTTAATATGTCAATCTTGTGGCATGCTGGATTGGAGGTGTTTTATTGGTTTATAAACTCTAGGGATAGACCAATATCATTTTTTTCAGGGCCAATACCGATTATCGGCAGTTTTTCTGGCCGATAGCCGATATTTGGTGCCAATATTCTGTAAATTTAAAGTTGTGAAAAAAAGGCACGAGTCTGACATTATGCCATGAACTCAATGGGTTTAACATTTAAACACTGCACCAGGTCCACTTCAGTTATTCAATTTAATATATATATATTTTTTTATTTAAGCTTTTATTTTTACAAACCATAAGACCGTGTCTTTGGCTTTCTTAAAGAACCCTCATTTGTCCCTGTATGTAAGAGGGTCAGCAACCTTGGCCCTCCAAGGGTTATATTACAAAATTAGTGCTAACTTAACCAGAGATGTTGCAAACTTTAACAACCCCATAGACTATAATGGCTCTAAGTTTACAACAGCTCTGGATAAGTTAAGTTAGCGTTGACTTTGTAATTTTGCCCCACATGTTTTGGAATTGCATCTGCCATGATGCTCAGCTTCTCATTAGGTTCTTTGAGCCTCATGGGAAATGCAGTTCCAAAACATCTGGAGGGCCCAGGTTGCTGACCCCCGCTGTAGGAAATAGACCCTGAATCTCCTGTATAGGGATTTCCCTGCCAGATGTGAGGTAAGCCCCATTTCATCGTGTTGTCATCATGCGCAACGCAATACCGTCAGTGAGCAGGGGTCGTTCTGCAGTGAGGGCTTACAGCCTGATGTGGGAGAAGCCCCGGATTTGCACAGTTCTGTGGGATTTTGCGTGTTGCAGCTGCAGTGAGCTGACGTGTCCAATTATCGGCTAATAAAATGGCGGTACCGATATCAGTAATTTTTTTGAATATCGGCAGCTGATAATCTGCAAAACCTCTATATTGGTCTATCCCTACTCTAGAGATCTTTTTGCCGTTATGCCTCCTGGATTGGCTAGATATTGGAGAAAAATGGCATTTGAAGGAAGTGCAGTGTAGACCAAAACCTTAATATGGCATCAGTGAAAACACTGACCCTGTAGCCCACTAAGTCTATCCAAATCGTTCATCTATGACAGTGCTTTGATTACAACAGCAAATATAGCATTTGTTTTGTAACTATCAATATGAAAAGCCTGCATGATCCCTTTGGAAGTTTTATTGATCGACTTTGTTGTACAGTGACTAATCTTTTTTTAGTGAGAACTTTTATTCTTGGTCAAACTGAGGCTGAAAAATTATCAACTTAAAAACAAAATAAAAAAATAATGTACCTTTCAGGTATTGGTGGCTACGTAATTTCGAAAAGTATCATTGCATGCTATATTGTTTAAAATGCGTTTTTCCCTCTTCAGGAGAGATTAAAATCCGGAATAAAGATGGTAGTGTGAGGGCATTTAACGAAATGGTGACACTTTCTTTCCAGATTCTTGTTACAGATCAACATTAAATCTACATCCTCACTACATAATTTGCATTATTTGTTTCTTATTGTCTTGTGAAGGGCTGATAATTCTAAAGACTAACTGGGAGAAAATATGCAGTGCTGTTTACAGTACTTGCTGTATTCACCTAAAACTAGAGTGTGGATGAGGTGTGAGGTGTCATTTGGGTACCAGGCTGCTGGGTGTAGTCTGTCTACTTTAAATGGCATCTTTTGGCATGCTCTGCAAATGAAGCCGAAGTCTGGTAGGATGTGTCAAAGGAAAGACTTAGCAAAGGGAATGTGGGATAACCACAGCATATAATAATCCTCCCTCAAATGATCTACTTGGCCGCAGCATACATTGAGTTCTTCCCTCTTCAAAGATAGGTTGGTTTTAGTTGGGTAGTGTGTCCTGTGTGTGGTGTTCTTTTTGGTTTTTCTCCCCTTTCTCTAGATTTGGAATATTAAACTAGGTGTTTTAAATGTGAAATGAAAACCGGATAACTCACAGGGATTAGTAGTCAAGAGGCTTAGTTTGTCGAATGCTGATAAAGGGCTGAGAAAGTGATGGTTTTGTGAAAACAGTTGGGACGGGACAGGTATATTTTGACTTTGAAAAGGCGACAGAATCCAAATTGTTCTTCATCAACCAGGTTTATTTTCCGTTTAAAATATTATTGGATTTCCATAGACTCATGAGTCACATCGTTGGTAACGTCAATCCATCGTGCAGGGTTACATTTATCAATACCTGAAAGGTAGATTTGGCTCATGCATCTTTGTTACAGTACCTATTTGGTTTGACAGCATAAAAGTTCATCTCAAAGTTGGTATAAAAGATCTTAATGTGGGAGACGCAGGGTGGGTTTAAGATAATTTGAAATATCTGCAGCTGTTATAATCACACCAGTGAAGACCTATGTCATTGGCAGTAATTGTTGACCATTAGGAATATCTAGAAAATTGTAATTCATGCTTAACATTTACATCATACATCTGGGTTCCTTTTTTTATTCTACTCTTTTGACTGCTTTTCTCTTACTCTAGTTGCCCATTTGGCTGTTCATAGTTTCTTTTTATGCCTCTTCCTGGTGTGAACTTGATTTAAATAGCTGGGGTTTAGATAATCTAAATGTTTGTGCATGATTAAAACATGACATTGTTGATTGTACTTGTGTCAAAGTGTGAATGAATTGGCAGTGTGTTTTTTTTTTTTTTTTTTTTTTGAGAGGTCTTGAGTTTTGTGATTTTAATCCAGCTGCTTGTAACGATCAAAGTCTCACATACTTCTTTTCTCCAATTTCAGTATTATGGGCTCCAAATTTTGGAAACAGTCATAAAAACAAGATGGAAAATTCTTCCTCGCAACCAATGTGAAGGTAGGTTTTTTTTTTTTTTGTTTTTTTTTGGAGCAAAGACTTAGGCCAGGTGCACACTAGGCGTTCTGCCCACTAGCGTGCGTTAAAAAGGATGCACTTTATGACGGAAGAGATGGTAGACGCCAGACGATGCGTTCATTTTGACGCATGTCGTAAAAACTGAATTTGAGTTGAATAAAATTTCAAAAGCCCAGTTTTTTTATTTTTGTTTTTGACGTTCAGCACGCGGCCAACGTCGCGTCAATCCTAGCGCAACAGCCTTGGTGTTTCCATGACTGACTTCTTCAGCACACGTTATGCGTTGCGCGCGTACTATGTGTTCTTCTCTAGCCGCGTAATTATATGCTATAACGGGCGATAGTGCGCAGAAGACAATGCTAGTGTGCACCCGGTCTTAAGGCTTTCTCCCCCTCCCAGAAACCTTGCTAAACAATGCCTAATGAAATGCAAACCAGGGGTGTGGAAATTTAAAAAAAAATCTACTTGTCCAATGGACTAAAGTGGTCGCCCGATCTACTTGTCCCTCATGACATTCTACATGTCCGGATAACAAATATAATGTCAACAAAATAGCATTTAGTCTTTATTTTTAACTACATAGAGAACAAACACATTAATGCGATCAGCAAACACAGGTATTTAGTTTAAGTACAACACTTATTGCATTGCAGTTTTCTCACACTCCTACAACCCACACATTACAGATCACTGTAATGTGCAGTGTGTATGAGCATATCACACAGCTCCACGACAATAAAACTCACGCTCATACACACTGCATGTTACTGTGAGTTTTACTGCTGTGGAACCCTGTGATACACTCAAACACACGGCACATTACTGTACCACAGAGCTCCACAGCAATAAAACTCACAGTAACGTGCGGTGTGTTTCAGCGTCTCGCACAACTCCATGACAATAAAACTCAATTATACCGTTTGAGTTATATTCAATTATTTATTAAAAGCCGTGCATTATTCAAATTTAATTAAAACTAGAATACAAATACATTTAAAATATTTTATATATATTTTAATGTTATCAATTAATGCAACGGCATTGTTAAAGTGGGGATGCTGCATTTAGAACGAAAAATTTAATATTGTATATATTTTTGTTTCCAAACAATCTGGTCAGGTTGTATATCATTGGAAAGGCCAGACTCTGGCCTTTCCAACAATATCTCAACTGTCCTTGTAGGTCATACGGAATCTGAGGATACATAGGTCCAAAAGGACCCCAGCATCTCCTGTGGGATTCCCCTGCCAGTCAGGAGGGGGAATCCCTGTTTGTGACGTCATCGCGCACATGCGCGATAGCGGCCGAGGGGGCAGTCCTACAGAGTGGGCTGGGCTGACGTCCCTGCTCAGAGCCAGTTCTGCACTGAGCAGGGACACTGCAGGATGGGCGTGGAGCGTCCTCTGCGGTGGGGAGGGGATCCTCAGGATGCTCCACGCACGTCCACACAGTGCAGGCAGGGCACAACTGGATACCGGAAGGACTTGGTGCTCAGCGCACATGCATGCTGAGCAGCCCGGTCTCCGCTATCCATACGGACCCTGCTCTGCTTGCCCGAAGCAAGGCTAAATGGGGGAAGAAACCTACTGCCCGGCCCCCAAAACTGCCAGTCCTGGGAGTCGGGAGTCGGGCGATAGGATTTGCCCATCCCTGTAAACATTGGCTATATTTGTTTTTTACCCGGGAATCCTTTGATTTCTTACCTGCAGCATTTAGATTCTGCACGCTGTGTGGTTCACACTCTTCATGCAATACCCATGAACATGAATAAATTATGTGTCCCTTTAAACATGGCCGATTATGGTCACCCCACTAAAGATTTAAGCCGTGTAGGGGTTTTCTTGCTGTCCCATTGTTTAAATCTATGTTGGTGTAATACAGGTTTGCTGTAAATTTCTTACATCCACGAACCCCTTTTTATAATTTTTGCTTGCAGTTGTGTAACCATACTTTTTTTTATATTGAATTTCATTAAATGCAATGTTTTGCGGTATGAAATTTCGTAGGGTTTTTATAATGGTATTCTGTGACTAGAAATGTAATAAAGCACTAGAGTAGGTTCTAGGTCAGAGTAAATAATTTCCCCTTAATTCCCTATTAACTCTACTTTAGGAGTGAAAGGGTTAACGCTGCATTTCAATGTATTACAATGCAAAATAATCAATGGCGTATAAACCTCATTTGCATATCTTTTTAAGGCCGGAATAGCATGCTCCTGAAATTCACTCAATCTCTCCAAGTCCTTAGTAATGCTGCAAAACAAGCTGCAAACAGCAGGCCCAAACCTCCCTGTAACAGATTTCAAAAACTTTGCTACTTTGTAGCAGCTAGGGAGAGTACAGAATACAGGGAGAGATCTGGGGTCACTCAAAATTGTACAGTGATGACTGGTTATAATGACTGAAGAGCCCTGTATAATACAGATGCAAGATGTTACTGTAGTTTCCATATACAGGCATTATGATATATAAAGATTTTATTTTTTTGCTCATTTATAACTAGAGATCACCATAAACAGAATATTTGGCAGGTTTAGTATTTGACACACAGGTTATTGCTGCCTGTATGCTAATAATGCAGACCACATAAGATGAGGGACACCATTAAGGCTAGGGTCAGACGAAAGCATTTTTCCCACGAACGTGAAAAAGTGCGTCCGAACGCATTGACGTATTTATTCACGGAATGCGCAAAAACGGTCAGACGACTCGCATTTTCGGGCGTGATTTTGTACGGATGGTCAATATAACTCTTTTTGCGTCTGGACGTTATGTAGGCTGGACATTAGCAGTGTCTGACATCTCCTAATCACGCAAACATGCTGCAGCTGCACACTCAGTATGTCAGTACTAGCGGTTCAGCGTTCTCAGAAAAATGCGTTCAAATTCCACTTGCGTTGCACGGCTGGACTTTTGTGCGGCCGTACATCGTATATTGGCTGTCATTGCCCGTCATCTGCTGCTAGTGCAGCCGTAATTATGTGCGCCAGAACGCACGTTAAAAGTGCGCTGGTCTGACCCCAGCCTTAGAGTGTTTAGGATCTTTCATTCAGCAATACGATTGTAAAGGATAACCAAATACATTAGAAATAAGCAACCTTACATTTTAATGATTCATCTATCTTAGAACAACCTCTGTACAAAATCTTTTATTCCACCTTTCAAAGGTGCCCCCCCCTCCCAACAAAAAGTAGTGAAGAGGTAACTGCTGTAGACCTGGCTTCATCAACATAATGTATCAAAAATGCTATATTTCATGATTTGTTTCTACAAATTCTTAAGCTCCTTTAAAAATTGATCTGGTATTTTCCTTTTAGGTATAAAGAAATATGTTGTTGGATTAATAATTAAGACTTCATCTGACGCCACATGTGTCGAGGCAAGTATTTTCAGTTTTCGACGTTGTTGATGTTGTCGACATTTCAGTGATAAGTTTTTGTTTATTTTTTTTCCCATAACTATATAGTGAAAAATCTGGACATTTTTGTCAACTAATAAAAACTAGATGCAAATGTTAGGAAAGGGATGATTTGGGAAGAGATCCAATTGGAACTAATCATTGTGTGGTTGGGAAGTGTGTGTCTCAACTATTTCAATTAACAAAACACGGTATTTTCTAGAGTTGGGTAATATGTGCAATGGCATTGCAGCCAATAGTGTGTGGTATTTTGGAGGTGGTTTTTTTCCGCTTCTGTTTGGTAGGATATCATGCAAGTTTTTATCAATGCATACGTAATTACTGCTCTTCTGTAAAAAAAAAAGTTATTCTGGTTTAAGAGACTTGGTTTTATTTCATTTTAAGATGACGGTATGTTACATAGCACTACCTTTAAATCTGTCTTCATGACCTGTTCAAACCTTAAATAACAGGATAATAGCTATTATTCCAGTGTTATGTAATGTGTTTGGAGAAATGCTTAAATAATGCATTACACTTTAATCCCTTGAGATTTTACCACTCTAGATTTTGTCGACTGAATCAATTCAGATAGGGCGTATATAGTGACAACACCAACACAATGGCACTCACGTATACCACTTGGGGTACCAACAGACCTGGACCACTTGGTAAAGATATAGACACTAGATAAACTATAAATATGGATATAGATGCAGAAAACAAAACATGGCATAAAATTTTAATAAACCAAAAAAATTAAATACCGGGAACCACTCACAAGGCAAGTGGTACTTCATGCAAAATATGAGTGGAAAACAGAATGGGTATAAAACCGATCCAGCGTCACTTGGCAAGCAGTCTCAAATACCGTGTCTAATTCAGTGGAAGTGTCACCGAATCCAGGATCAAAGTGTAAATACGCCACAAAAGGGTTAAGTGGAGGTTAACCAGCGCGACACATTTCAACCTCTTATATTGACTACTTCTTGCAGACATCTCGTCTTCTTATATTGGTGACTTTGATTTTTTTGATTTTTTTTTTTTATTGGTTCAAACACTTTTTTTCCCCTCGTGATCATTTTATCCCGACATGATGAAACCATTCAGATGACTGAAACTAAATTAACACTGGGAATGACTTCCAAATAATTGTTCTTTAATCTTTCTCTTAATATTTAGAAAGAGAAGGTGTACATTGGAAAACTGAACATGATTCTTGTACAGGTAAGTAACATTTACTATGGATTATTTAAACTGTAAACTACAGTTCTCCAAA
Source organism: Leptobrachium leishanense (assembly GCA_009667805.1). Classification (NCBI taxonomy): domain Eukaryota; kingdom Metazoa; phylum Chordata; class Amphibia; order Anura; family Megophryidae; genus Leptobrachium; species Leptobrachium leishanense. The sequence goes on along the minus strand of CM019066.1, from coordinate 320,523,502 downwards.
GATCCTTTGTTGTGATATTCCCCCCCCCCCCAGACTAGACCACTATAGCTATGTTTTTACCGGTTTTCAACCATATCGAAAATGTCACTTCTTTCATGACTACAAATCTTTTAATTGTGCATATGTTGCAGAATACAGTATAGGTAGACACATGGAGATTTCTTAGTGATTTTTGTTGCATATTGAGAATTCTGAACTTTAGACCCAACTAGGAGTTACAAAGATACCAGATGTGGGGAAAAGTTAAATCTGACGATGAGTGCGATTCCTGGATCTAGAGATGTATTTGTGGTGTTTTTCAGCCCATTCCTATGTTGAAGTGACCCTGTACTTACAATTCAAGGTGCAGGGTGTTTGTCTTCTGTGCCCCATCCCCTGATGTACAGGCAAAAGCCTAGGCACCCCTGTTATGTCAGGTTTCGGTGATGTAAAAAAATGAGACGATAAATCCTTTCAGAACCTTTTCAATCTTTTTAATGTGACCTATAAACTGTACAACTCAATTGAAAAACAAACTGAAAACATTTAGGTGGAGAAAAAATGAAAAACCTAAAATATGGTTGCCTAAGTGTGCACGCCCTTAAACTAATACTTTTGTTGAAGCGCCTTTTGATTTTATTCAAGCACTGTCTTTTTAAGTCTTACCAGCATGGCACATCTTGACTTGGCAATATTTGCCCACTCTTCTTTGCAAAAACACTCCAAATCTGTCATATTGCGAAGGCATCTCCTGTGCACAGCCCCCTTCAGATCACCCCACAGATTTTTCCATCGGATTCAGGTCCGGGCTCTGGCTAGGCTGTTCCAAAACGTTAAGTCTTCTGGTGAAGCAATTGCTTTGTTGATATGGATGATTCTTTTGGGTTGTTGTCATGCTGAAATGTGACGTTCCTCTTCGTGTTCAGGATTCTGCTAGAAGGCTGAAGGGTTTTGTGTCAATATTGACCTGTTCATAATTCCCTCTACCTTGACTAAGGCCCCAGTTCCAGCTGAAGAAAAACAGCCCCTTGCCGTGATGCTGCCTCTACCATGCTTCACTGTGGGTATGGGGTTCTTTTGGTGATGTGCAGTGTTGTTCTTGCGCCAAACCATATCTTTTTGTAATTATGGCCAAAAGGTTCAACCTTAGATTCGTTAGACCACAACACATTTTCCCACATGCATTTGGGAGACTTCAGATGTGTTTTTGCAAAACTTAGCCAGGCTTGGATGTTTTTCTTCAGAAAAGGCTTCCCTCTTGCCACTCTACCCCATAGCCCAGACATATGAAGAATATGGGAGATTTTAAGGCAGGACGTCGGAGGCTCCTATTTGCAATCCCTTTCTTTATTGCACCCACAGCAGTAAAGAACAAGAAAAAACAAGAAAACCAAGCCCCCAATGTGGGGTACACTCCCAATCTGTAAGCCTCGCCCCCAAGTCTATAAATGGTCTGGAGCAGTCACACCCTCTTTCTTTACTGCTCCTGCTACAGACCAGATAAGTATCCCTAACCTTTTACTTTCTGGTAGTTTATTTATTGATTTATCTCTGTTTTTTACCATTTTACATACTTGTTTTTTATTTTCACGTGTATATATATATATATATTAGATTGAGTTGCTCTGCAGGGTACTGACTTTCCCCGGCTCTAACCGCGGGGGTCAGCTGACCCGATTGGTGGTAAAATCCGGTTGGTCTTCAGATCCCTATACTTGCCTTGTTTGTTCTTTCCTGTTACTTATTAGGTTTTGGTTGCGACCATCCGGCTTCAGCTGCGGCGATTGTGTGTTTTTCTGCTGGGAGCTTTGGCTGCTTGATGGCATGTACTGACACTTAGGAGGTTTATGACCCGGAGGAGGATTCCCCGGTGTCTGACCCTGTGCTCCCGTGTTTTTTCCCTCTCTGGGGGATGATGGCAGTGGCGCTTCGTTGATGCTCGCAGGCATTTGACGATCAGTGTATATTCCTTCCTCTGGGGGGTCACCTTTTATCCCGGGCTTCGTGCGCTGCTCCCGCTCGCAGGGGGGGGGGTGCGCACGGCTCGCAGACTGATTTTTCGCGCCATTTGCCGCATGTCATCATGTTTCCCTGCACGATGCTGCACTCGCTTTGAGGTTCCCTCGCGTTCAGCCTCCCCCGCTGAGTGCTCTGATTGCAGAGAGACAGCTCCTGCACCTCCCGGTGATTGATGAGCGGACTGTTAATCCTCTGGCTTGTGTGCCTGATCCTTTTAACCCTTTAACAGCTGGTTTTCTGCCCTATCCACTAATTTTAAAGATCTCTTAAAGAGGCAGTGCCTGAGTAACTTTCTGCTATGAAGGTGTCCCTATATATAACTTTCTGCTATGAAGGTGTCCCTATATATAACTTTCTGCTATGAAGGTGTCCCTATATATAACTTTCTGCTATGAAGGTGTCCCTATATATAACTTTCTGCTATGAAAGTGTCCCTATATATAACTTTCTGCTATGAAGGTGTCTCTATATAAAACATTCTGATAAATATACTGATGTCCCTATATTACATACGGATAAATATACTGATGTCCCTATATTACATACGGATAAATATACTGATGTCCCTGTATTACATACGGATAAATATACTGATGTCCCTGTATTACATACTGATAAATATACTGATGTCCCTGTATTACATACTGATAAATATACTGATGTCCCTATATTACATACGGATAAATATACTGATGTCCCTGTATTACATACTGATAAATATACTGATGTCCCTGTATTACATACTGATAAATATACTGATGTCCCTGTATTACATACGGATAAATATACTGATGTCCCTGTATTACATACGGATAAATATACTGATGTCCCTGTATTACATACGGATAAATATACTGATGTCCCTGTATTACATACGGATAAATATACTGATGTCCCTGTATTACATACTGATATAAGATGTTCCTATATAACGCACAGATGTCCCTATACTAACGTACTGATAATATAAAGCTGTCTCTATATATAACATATTGGAAAAATCTACAGATGTCCCTAGATTACATAATGATAAAGTATACAGATGTTCCTGTATAACATACTGATATAATATAAGATGTCCCTATATTACGTACCGATAAAACGTACAGATGTTCATATATATAACATACTGATATAAGATGTCCCTATATTACGTACTGATGTCCCTATATATATCATATTAAAAAAAAAAAAAACTACAGATGTCCCTGTATAACATACTGATAAAATATTCGGATGTCCCTGTATAACGTACCGATATAAGATGTCCCTAATATTACGTACCGATAAAACGTACAGATGTCCCTATATATAACATACTGATATAAGATGTCACTATATTACGTACTGATGTCCCTATATATATCATATTAAAAAAAAAAAAAAAAATACAGATGTCCCTGTATAACATACTGATAAAATATTCGGATGTCCCTGTATAACATACTGATGTCCCTGTATAACACACTGATAAAATATACGGATGTCCCTGTATAACATACGGATATAATATAAGATGTCCCTGTATAACGTACCGATATAATCTAAAGCTGTCCCTACATCTCATACTGGTAAATATAAAGGTGTCCCAGGAGTCGCATACGGATTATAAAATTTACGGATGTCCCGGTATCTAATACGGAGTTGATATTCAAGGTGTCCCTGTGCTCCTTTCTATAGAATTACTTGTGAAACAAACCACTCTGAGGTTTTGGATTTCTTGCATGGGCATTAAAGTGTAAGCTCATCTGCCTCGGTAACCTCTCGATTAAGATGAGTCCTTCATAATGAGACCAGAAGCCGCTCCTCTGAACGACCGCACATTCACACGCTGCTTTTCAGCCATGAAGTTAAATGCTGGATTTTATATCCTCACCATATAATTCCACTTTGTGTATTGAAACACGAAACTTCATCTGATTTTTACATCCATTATGGCGGATGCCAACACAGAATTGCCGCTACGAGCGGATGGCTTCCCGGGCAAGTTACTCACCACGGTGAGGCCCCCAGATGCACCCCTGCTATGTGCCGCGGGTATAAAGTCAGATGGCAAGGCCCAACACCTTTCCAGAGGGGCTGGCATCCACTACCTGTGGCCTTAACCTCCGACACTAACCCTCATATGGGACCCCACGATGCCCTCTGAACTAACCCAGTGGGCTCCAAGAAAGGTGCTATGGCAAAGCACATGGATAATCCTCCTGGAGGGGCTGGCATCCCCGATACTCTGCCCTCTGAGATTTGCGAGGTGACCTCGCGTAAATGAGCCCCTGACCGCGGGGCCTCAGTAGCGGTCTCTAAGATCAGGCCTAACCTTCTGGGTTCTGGCCAACTCCCCACGACCACTGACTCGGCGAGTGAGGATGACGGAGCACTAGAGATCTATGCTCCACAAGATAATGGCCTGTTGGCCGAGGAGGAATGACCCCCACCACCACCACGGAGGTGGAATTGGTGTTTGTGACACCGCTCTGACGGTCCCACCCGTGGTTCCCTCTATTTTGGAAACATGCGGTGGCACCTCCCAGGTCGTTGCCGGAGTTGAATGCGCTGTTGACAGGACCGGACGGCCTTCCACATCTGCTGTTCTCAGCGAGACGCCTGTCTCTGGTGGCGTGGTTGGTTTTCGGTCCTCGTTGAGGGCTTCTGACATTTTGTCAGGAACTGATGTGTTGTTACATCTTGCATGGGCCGCTTGGCATGGGGGTGCCTTCGCCGGGGAAACGATTCCACTTCTGCTCCTTTAGGTTCAGTGTTGGATTTCTTGTCCTCATTGTTTGAGTCAGGTTTGGCTTTCCACGCTATTCACGTCTGTTGGTCTGCCTGGTCGGCCGGTCGTTTGGGTTTTGATAGTGGGTGCTAGTCTTTCCCGGCCCGGTTCCGAGATCTTCGTTCTACTAGGGATGTATCCCGAGTTGTTGCTTTTCTTCGATCGTGGCCAGGACAACCCGTCCTTGTCTCACCGACAATTGTTGGCAAGATGGCCGGTATTGTATTGTTTTGTTTCCTTTTGTACTTTATTTTAAGCCGGTCTCTCATTGGTCACGGGCACTGATGCGTTGAACATGCAAATAGGAGCCTCCGACGTCCTGCCTTAAAATTACCAAATTTTCCTATTATATTGACGGAAAGTTTGGATTTTAATAAGGACTCGGAGGCGAGTATTTCCCGCCTCTCCCGCCCTGGGGGGTGTGTTCTCGACCGGCTGGGTTATTGCTGTGGAGGGGCGCAGCGCATGATTTTCATTTGATTTTGTTCCTCATATCTGGGGTTGGTACCGGTGTTTTACTGTCCGCCCTTCTTAATCTTTGGCTTCGTGTTATATGTTTCTTACAGCCATTTGAATTCCTATGGAGTGGATCTTTGTGTGGACTTGACGGGCGCCCTGGACTTAGTTCCTGTTTGTTCCTGGGCCTCCTTCCGTTAGTCGCATGAAGAAAGAGGGTGTGACTGCTCCAGCCCAGACCATTTATAGACTTGGGGGCGGGGCTTACAGATTGGGAGTGTACCCCACATTGGGGGCTTGGTTTTCTTGTTTTTTCTTGTTCTTTATTGTCACTGTTCTTTACTGCTGTGGGTGCAATAAAGAAAGGGATTGCAAATACTCGCCTCCGAGTCCTTATTAAAATCCAAACTTTCCGTCAATATAATAGGAAAATTTGGTAATTGTTTTCACATGTAACACACAGCCGGTACTTGCCAGGTATTCCTGCAGATTCTTTACTGTTGCTGTAGGCCTCCTGGCAGCCTACCTGACCAGTTTTCATCTAGTCTTTTTCATCTCATTTGGAGGGATGTCCAGTTTTTAGTAATTTCACCGTTGCACCATATTTTCTCCACTCGATGACTGTCTTTACTGTGTTCCATGGTATATCGTATCGGATGGTTTTGTTCCTTCTCCTGAAGCCTTTTGACAATGAGATCCCCCTGATGCTTTGGAAGCTTCTCTGTGGACCATGGCTTTTTGCTGTAGGATGCGAAAATGTCAGGAAAGACCACCTAGAACAGCTGAACCTTTTATTTGGGTTAATCAGAGGCGCTTTAAATGATGGCAGGTGCACTGACTCCTATTTAACATAATTTTGAATGTGATTGCTTAATTCTAAACACTGCTACATTTCTAGTTATAAGAGGGTGTGCACTCTAAGGCTGGGTTCACACCTGTGCGTTTTTTACGTGCGCAATACGCACGTTTTTAACACGCGTATTGCGCAAACATAAACGCGCATTGCAGCGCGTTCACGGCCATAGACTGCAGACTGAACGTGCTGCAAATACGCCCCAAAGAAGCTCCCTTACTTGTTTGGGCGTAGGAGGTTTTACAGCGCGTTCCTGCGCGCTGTAAAACACCCAGGTGTGAACGGGTCCCATAGGAAAGCCTGGGATTTCCGTGTCTCGGCGTATTACAGCGCGCAGGAACGTGCTGTAAAACGCTGAGGTGTGAACTCAGCCTTAAGCAACCATGTTATTTTAGTTTCCCTTCACCTAAAAGATTTGTTTTCAATTGAGTTGTACAGTTTAGGCTAGGGTCAAACTAACGCATTATTCACAGCGACAGTCAAAAAGTGCATCCGAACGCATTGACGTATTTTTTTTTTTTTTCACGGAATGCGCGAAAACGGTCAGACGATGTGCATTTTCGGGCGTGTTTATTTTTTGTTACGGCTCCTCAATAAAACACTTTTTGCGTCTGGACGTTAAGTAGGCTGGACATTAGCTGCGTCTGATATCTAATCACGCACACATGCCGCTATGCCGCCGCAGTGCACTCTGTACTTCAGTACTAGCGGTTCTGCGTTCTCGAAAAAATGCGTTCATTTTCCACTTGCGTTGCGCGGCTGGACTTCGTTATATTGGCCGTCATTGCTCGTCATTTGCTGCTACTGCGGCCGTTAAGTGCGCCTAAACGCACGTTAAAAATGCGTTAGTCTGACCCCAGCCTTATAGGTCACATTAAAAGAAGTTCTGAAATAATAAATATAAATATTATTAATAATAATTTTAATATTATTATACATCCCAGAAATCTGACCTTTTTTAACAGGGTTGTGTAGACTTTTGCTATCCACTGTATCTATTGCACTTTGATAAAGGCCCCATAGAGGGCCTACACGTCGGTCAGTGCTATTGGGCACTTTTAAATGGTAATATAATAAAGCATCACTTTTTATCCTGAGATCTAAGCCCTGGAGTGCGTCCCTTTCTGATGATTATTGCAGTATTGTGATATACTGTGCTGTTTTCCCTATTTAAATTATTCCTTTTGTTTCTCCAATGGTTCCATCAAACCCCCAAGATTTGGTTTAAACCAGATCTCTCTGCCACTTTCTCAGGCTTTGTTACACCAGGGCATGTGGGAGGGAGGAAGCTACTTGGGAGGCCGTGTCACCATTTGTATTCTGTACACCCCCCCCCCCCCCTGTGTTTTTCAAATTGTAAACACTAAATTCACTATCAGTTTTGTTTTTTACCCTGCAAGGAGTTCCGGCTATTGGTTGGGTCAGAATCGGTACCCCTTCGGCATACTGACAAGCCTTTCTTCACTTGGCTACGGGACCCCCACATTACATTACATTACATTTAGCATTTTTGCCCTAAAGTTTGCAGTTCCCTTCACCACTTGGACACTTACAGGGTTATTCAGAGAAGTGAAAAGCCGGAGAATGACTGGAGAATGCAAAATTCTAGGTCAAAATAGCAGATTTGGAAAGTGCGATGAATTGGAGAATTTTTCTGGTTTGGCTATTTTGACCTAAAATTTTCCATTCTCCAGTCATTCTCCTGATTTTCACCTCTCTGAATAACCCTGTAGTTCATGCTGAGTAGAAGTAGTCATTCAGGGTTATTCAAAGAGATCCGAATTGTGGCCGAAAGGTAACCGAACAGTGAAATTCAGCGTACGGTTACCTTTCCTGGCCATCCGGCTATTCAGAGAGCAGGCAGTTAGCCAAATGTTGGTAAATTGCCTACACATACGGTGCCTGTTCGAGGGCAGTGAAATCCCCCATAGAGGAGCACTGCTTCGTCTATTCAGAGAACACAAACCAGCAGTGAAAAGTTGCTGAGGTGCCCTGCTTGTTCGGTGGTTTCATTCAACAGGTTTATTCAGGCGAATCCCATAGGCTTCAATGATAAAAATATTCACGTTTTAATTCAATATCTAATAAACCGTTGATTATAATATTCTGCAGTAAAATGTCTCTGTATAGATTGTTTAGGATCTTTTAGACATTATTCGGGGTTTTTTTCGAAGTTTTTTTTTTAAATCGTTTTCCTTTTTCTGTAACAGCCCTTTTTATTATTCATTGGATCTTATATGTAAATTTCAGACATTTTCGCTTAGTTTCTTTGCAAACAGCGTTTCACTTTTCAAAACATTCAAGCGTACTGTCCCCCCCCCCCCCCCACTCCATTCGTCTGCGGTGTCGGCTTTTTCCAGCGGCTGCTCTGCGCTGTGATCGGCTCCTGCTCTGGTTTCTCCGGCGTGTTCGGCAGGGTTAATCCAGAGGTTTTTGCGGGTTTCGGTGTGCGTTCGCCGGGTTTTGCAGCGAGTGTTGGCCGGGTTTGCGGCTGCTTTTCCCTGCACTACAACAGCCCTGTGGTGCTTGCTGAAAACACCGCAGGGTCGACGAAATGGGATCGCCAAATCGCACCGAATTGAATAGAACGAAAAGTCACAACGTGCGGTGACTTTTCGATTCTCTTTGAAAACAGAATCGGTTATTCAAAGGTGTGTGCTATTAATCATCATGAATAGCACTGTTTGCCAAGCAATGAGTGAGATCAGGAAGTTTCTAACATAAAACTTGTAGCAGGGTACTGGTACACAAAGCCAGGAGAAATGGAGTTTGAGGTTATGAGTGACTGCCTATCACTTGTGAATGGCCGTTCTACCTACAGTGTAATACTTCGGCCAGCCCAGGTGATAGTTGGGTGAATTGTCCCTCAATACTGTAACTGTCTTCTAAAATTGGTATCCTTATATTTACTTTTAGATACTGAAACAAGAATGGCCTAAACACTGGCCAACCTTTATCAGTGACATTGTGGGAGCAAGTAGGACCAGTGAGAGCCTTTGCCAGAACAACATGGTAATCCTGAAGCTTCTAAGTGAAGAAGTATTTGACTTTTCCAGTGGACAAATAACGCAAGTCAAAGCCAAGCACTTGAAAGACAGGTAGTTTTTACTTTGAAGTTAAGAATGTTTCTGATCTATAATGTAATTTCTTTTATTTCTTCCTCCCAAATACTAAGTTTTATGATTTCAAAATAAGGGGAAAAGGGGAAGCAAAAAACTGACATGACACAACCGTACATAAAGCAAAGCCTTATCGGGAAATTTCATAACCATCCAGAAAATATGCAAGGTATACAGAGTTCACAACATGAGTATCCAATATATAGTGGATTTTATGCAAATCTGGAGCAGGCGGGGGTTGCCCCTCGGTTCCCTATCCATGCCATTGAGTAGTCTGTCACCCATTCTAGTTGTGACCTCGGCTACAGTTGGAACACAAGGGGCTTTCCATTTGGCAGCTATGATGGTAGAGGAAATGGATAGTAGATGAGCCAGAGTGATAATTGGTTTAATTGACAAATGATTCCAATAATTACACCAAAATTTGCATATTAGACCCGAACAAGTATTGTATCATTCGTGTCTTACAAATACACCCTTTTGTAGTATCAAATAAGTTGAAAGATTGAATCAACAATTTTATTTTAATCGTACAGAATAAATGTTTTATGATTTCATTTCTTGGCTAAATGGCCTCTAATAATTGGGCCTCAATCTGTCAAAGGGTGGACAGTGTCCCATGTGGCCATCAATAGTTTATGAGAAGGTCGTGTGAGGAAAGTTAGAGGGACTTTAGAATCGGAGTCCATACAAGCACAGCGAAATCCATATGGAAGTGTGTGGGAAAACACCAATGATGCCCATAGAGGGAGAACAGGTCGTGACAAAAGGTGCACAAGGGCTGCCATTTCAAGGCCATGGAATACAGTAACATGTTGGAAGGCCCAACCACCCCCCCCCCCCCGTATTGGGTGCTGCTGGAAAATATCCATTTTAATGCACGGCCTATTCCTCTTGTCTCGGCTAAAGCAGGTAGGGGTTTATAATAAAGGTCATAAAAACGGGACGTTGGTCTGTTTTAACTTCCAGATAAGTCAAGGAAGGAGTTCTCCAGTCATAAGGATATAGGGAACCAAGCGTACATAAAGATGACTGTGGCATCGCAAACGGCAAGGCCTGAGTTTTGCTAATATTTTATGGTAGAAGGGTTGGCAATAATCCAGTAATATGCGAGAAAGGAGGACATTGGATCAGTTAACAGTGTCCTCTGCAAACAGACTGATTTTAAAGGAGGGACCCACTGGAATACTATCCAACACATCAGATCGGCAAAGTGCCTGGGCGAGAGGTTCTAGAGCTAAGGCATAGGAGAGGGGGCAGCCCTGTCTCGTGCCATTAGTAATCAATATGGAATGAGATTGAGATTGCAACTCCCCGAATCACCGCTTTGTGAGCCTGCCAGAATGACAATGGTTGGACATCAGGCGTATCGCTTTCAATGAAGTGCCCTGAGAGTCCGAGACCTCCTCCACCACTTCAGACGGGACCGCTATGACTCAGCAGCCACGGTTAGTACTTCCTGACAAATATAAGTCCTAACGAAGTGGGAGCATGGTCAGACCAGAACAATAGAACCTATTAAGCAATCCATAACAGTTTAGCAAATTTCCCCCAACAAAGAACCGGTCAATTCTAGAGCAAGTTTTATGAGCTCCAGAGAAAAAAGAATAATCTACCTCACCCAGGTGTAAAATACGCCACATGCCATAAAGTTGGAATTCAGCTAAAAATCGGGTGAATTGAACTAAAAGAGCGTTGGGATAGAGTTGGATGGCTTGGGAGGTCTAGCGTTCGGTTAAAGTCACAGCATACAAGAAGTTTACCAGCATGGGTCCGAAAATGTTTTGCTAGGGCTGATTTTTAAGCAATGACATCTGGTCAGTGTTAGGGTAGTAAATATTTGCAATGGTGTAGGTAGCATGATGTCAGACAAAAGACAAGACGCCCCCCCCTCTGGGGTGATCACTCACCAAGGGTCAGATGATGTTCCCAGCAGGTTGAGGGACGAATCGGCACTGGAAACTACCACTGTTAGATGCCACTGGAGTGGAAGTGCCTGTCAGCTGCGAGAGCTCTCCTGACATGTGTCCGTCTGCAATGGCTGCTTTCCACACCCCCCTGTTTTTGTTTTTTAAAATTTTTTAGTGTTCATTGCCAAACCGCGTCCAGTTTGTAGTTCTGTTAATGCAGAGCATTTTAAAACTCCAACTAATGCCCAAATTTGAGCGTGTGTGTGTCTTATCAGATTATGCCTGGTGGTTAGTGCATATGAAGTGCCTCGTTTGTGACTGTCTCAAGAAAAATGTCGCATTCCTAGCTTAAAAAAAACACCCTTTTAAATTTAACCTTTTTTTTCTGTTCTATTTCCAGCATGTGCAACGAATTCTCACAGATATTTCAGCTCTGTCAGTTTGTAATGGTAAGTTTGCATACAGAGGCTTGATATATTTGCAGGGGTGTGTAAGTTTAAAAACTACTTGTACAATGGACTAAAGTGGAAGCCCGATCTACTTGTCCCTCATGACTATTACTTGTCCTCTGATAAGAAATATGATTTCAACAAAATAGCATTAGGTCTTCAGACCACTTATGGTATTGCAGTTTAATTACTCGAAGACAGTCCACACAATACAGATCAAGGTAATATGCAGTGTTGCCAATTAAACTCCAATAATGTGCATGATGTATCACACAGCTACATGGCAATAGCTAACAATTATGCTGTTTGAATCCTATTAAAATTATTAAATGAATGCATATCAAAATGCACTATTTAAAATACTTTATGTTGGTGCAGCGGCATTGTTACCTTTTTTATAAAGGATGCTGCTGCTTTTTGAACAAAAATAGAATAAATTATTTCCAATGGTATCAAACATGACCACAAAATCTGGAAAGGCCAGATACTGTCCTTTCCAACAATACCTCAATTGTCCCTGTGGACCATAGGGATCCAGAGGTACTTTGGTCCAAAGGACCCCTGCATCTCCTGTGGGATTCCCCTGCCAGTCAGGGGAATACATGCACAAGGACACCCTGTGGCAGTCCCACAGAGTGGGCTGGGCTCACATTTCGGCCCTCAGCCAGCTGTGGCTGAAGACTGTTTGGAGCTAGATCGGCACTGAGCAGGGACACAAAAGGACGGGCATGGAATGTCCTCTGTGATGTGGAGGGAATTCCCAGGACGCTCCACGCATATCCACACAGTGCTGGGGCTGCCAGAATACTGGAAGCACTTGGTGCTCAGCGCACGTGCGTGTTGAGCAGCCAAAACGCTAGTATCCATTCAAACCCTGCTGCTTGGCCCGCAGCAGGGCTCAATTGGGGGGGGGGGAAGAATACACCTGCCCGACCCCCAGAATTGCCAGTCCCGGGAGTCGGTTGATGGGATTTGCACATCCCTGACTTGCCATGTGTGGACTCACTACCTGCTGCACATAAACACCATCCATCAAACCATCCCACTTTACGATAGGTTTGTTCTGAGAGCACTAGTACTGGTGTTACTTGGAATATTGAAATGATTGGCCCCATAACACTTATGGGGCAAGGCTTTCAAAATATTGCTAATTTTCCACTTGGCTTGCTTGAAATTCTACGTTCCACAGGCAGCATTAACAAGAGAAGTGTTTTTTTTTTTTTTTTGTTAATCTGCGACCATTTGGTATGATGCAGGGCATCTAAAATCCTGCCCAGTACAAAGCCTGTTTTACGATTCTAAATCTGGCTGTACAAAATAAACTTGCCAGAAAATGCTTATTTGCACATGTATTTCAATCATAATTCACAACTCCTTAAAATGTGTCTGCTATCGCTGTATTTCTACTTTTCAGGAAAACTCACAAAATGCCCCCCTTGTTCATGCAACTTTGGAAACACTACTACGATTCCTAAACTGGATCCCGTTGGGATACATCTTTGAAACCAAATTGATCAGCACATTGATATACAAGGTATACAGATTTTGTTTTCTTTTTTCTGCACGCAAGGTAACTGTTTCTTTTTCTCTATTTTAAAGGTTTAACTTTCTCTCCCCTCCCAGTTTTTAAATGTTCCCATGTTCAGAAACGTGTCATTGAAGTGCCTCACGGAAATAGCTGGAGTGAGCGTGAGCCAATATGAAGAGCAATTTGTAACCCTCTTCACGCTGACCATGATGCAGCTGAAACAAGTAAGTTTTGGGTATTTTCCTTGTGTAGCTTCCCTTTTTGAAGCAAAACATGTAAAGTCGATTTTTACCTTTTGGATTCTGATGCTAGCTGAAATGGCTCTGTTGTAAGTGCCACTGCTTCTACTGGTGTTTTTAGACAATTTCCTGTTTTACTTACTGACCACTTTTTCATTAGACAATCTTTTCTCTTATTTTGTAGATGCTGCCATTGAACACCAACATCCGTCTCGCCTATTCTAATGGGAAAGATGATGAGCAGAACTTCATTCAAAACCTCAGTTTATTTCTCTGTACCTTTCTGAAGGAGCACGGACAACTTATAGAAAAAAGGCTCAATTTGAGAGAGACGTTAATGGAGGTCAGTAACGTAACCGTCTAAATTTTTTGTTTGAATTGTCCTTATGGCATATCCAGCATGATTTATGCTGCTAGCCCTCATCATTGTTCTTTGTATCAAAGTCTTGAGTGTTCATTCTTACCTATTGTATACAGTCATGCTCCTTGATGCCCCAATGAAAACAAAATTGTAAACGTATACCTATATCGTTTGCACTTAGAGCAGTGTTTCCCAAACCTGTCCTCAGGACCCTCCACCAGGCCAGATTTTGCAGATCACCATGGGTAAATGCCGACTGAATCCTGCAATCACTGAGCAGCAAATCCTATCACCTGGGCTGTGCTTCACATATCTGGAAAACCTGACCTGTCAGGGTCCTGAGGACCGGTTTGGGAAACAGACTTAGTGGAACAATTTGTCGATCTCCTAGTTGGCCTCCTGTTTTTTCCCCGGCATCTTCTCAGATTGTAATGAACACTTTACCTACCATATGGTTTTGTTTCCTTTATTTCAATTTATATTTTAAAGATTATTGCCCTAAAAACATTTGCTTGTTAGGTAGTGTAACGGGTGGACACAAGTGTCATTTCTAAAACCAAATATATATTTTTAACTTAATATTATTAAGAGGTTCCCAGACTGGTCATAAAGGCTCTTGACGTTGATCATCTGATATGCAATTTCATGGGGCCTTCATGTGTATTTTTTTTTGTACTTTGTGTCCATGCATTTGCTTCCAGTTTGGACTAAAAAGCCTATAGATGGTGATCTGATAACTGCTTTATTACATTTAAAATGGAGGCATAGAGTCAAGAAAAAAAATAATCTTACAGGTGCTTAGTCCCAAATGTACTGTGCTTCACTTATGAAAAAAACTAACTTAAACATCTAACCGAATTTAAATATTTATCCTGAAGAGTGTATCCTTGTGACGTATGTTGATTGTTTATTTACATCTAGGCTCTGCATTACATGTTGCTGGTCTCTGAGGTTGAAGAGACTGAAATCTTTAAAATCTGCCTTGAGTACTGGAATCATCTAGCAGCTGAGCTATACCGAGAGAGTCCATTCTCAACATCTACATCTCCTCTGCTTTCTGGCAGTCAGCATTTTGATGTTCCGCCGAGGAGACAACTCTATTTGCCTGTTTTGTCAAAGGTATTGTCTCAGATATTCTCACAGTATTTGAGCCGAGATTATAAAATACATTTTAAGTTTACTTCTCATGTTTTACACGCTCACCTGACGCTGTTTTCTCCCAATTTACAAAAGAATTCCTGGTTCTCCTGGGTATAATGTTTAACCTTCTCCCACTTGATGTTCTGCAGGTGCGTTTGTTGATGGTCAGCAGAATGGCGAAACCAGAGGAAGTTCTTGTTGTTGAGAATGATCAGGGTGAAGTCGTTAGGGAATTCATGAAGGATACGGACTCTATAAACCTGTACAAGAATATGCGAGAAACATTGGGTAATTTGTAAAACCATTTATATGCCGGGATTTTATGAAGTCCTTTTTTTCTACAGAATAATACGCGGTGCGTGGTCCTGCTGGAAATAGTAGAGACAAGGAAACTGGCTTTGATTTTTTTTTTTTTTTTTTTTTTTTTAGTATTTTTTTTTTTTTACACGACCGTGACAAATCATTGTCTTGTCACTCTGTAAAATGTATGCCAAGTCAATAGTCGGGTCTTCGCTCACTGTCGGCATTTCACAAACTTGTTTAGCAGTTGCATTAAATATTTCCCATTCTTGTGTGACCATGCTAGCACATGTATAGGTGGTAATTCCAAACCGGATAGGACTAACTTGTGTTCGATATGGTACGATTGCTTTAATAATTGCTGACACCTAATTTTTAAAAAATATTTTGATTGCAACACCTTTTTTGTGTACATTTGTTATTTTAAGAGGCAGTGAGTGACTGCATTGTTATGCATCTGGCATATACAGAAAAATGAAGGTAAATGGTTGCTTATGCCCTTGTGTGAGTTCATTTAACTATAGGCTCCAATCATTGACAGTCGTTTTAATACTCCTAACTTGGCGACATTGGCCTCACATTTTAATGCTAATACAGTAGAGCTGCATTGGCTGACAGCAACTCCGCATTTAGTTAATGGTGGTTTTCTATTTCTTCAAGGTGGCTTGTTTTCACATATACATGATCCTCAATTTGTTATGTGTTTGTATACACTGACCTAATCTAGATTTCTGTTCTCTTGCAGTGTATCTCACTCACTTGGATTATGCAGACACGGAGCGAATTATGACTGAGAAACTCCATAACCAAGTCAATGGATCAGAGTGGTCTTGGAAAAATCTGAATACTTTATGCTGGGCGATAGGGTCAATCAGTGGAGCAATGCACGAGGAAGATGAAAAGCGGTTTCTGGTTACTGTCATTAAGGTATGCGGTTAGGCAATCTTTAAAATGGCTTGTTTTTATTCTGTCGTGGCTTCAGATTGGATTCATGACCAAATCTGTATTAAGACCGTTTAAAAAGAAAGTAGCACGTAAGCTTGGCAGGAAGAGACCCTTCTATTTTGATCTCCATATGCGTTCCTAGTAAGCAAGGTCTGATGTGGAGTAATGGAAGCCAGGTGGTTACAGGCAGCACACTGAGAAGCTTTTAGCCCTTGGCACACTCCGCTAGATTGTGGTGAGCTTAGTTGAATCTGGTAGGCACAATGGCACAAACATACTCCTATCGATGTATCAAAATTTCCTTCTGTTTCAGGATCTTCTTGGCCTATGTGAGCAAAAGCGTGGGAAGGACAATAAAGCTATAATTGCATCAAACATCATGTACATTGTTGGTCAATACCCAAGGTTTCTGAGGGCCCACTGGAAATTTCTGAAAACAGTTGTGAATAAGTTGTTTGAGTTCATGCATGGTAAGTAGACGCCTTGCCTGTGCTTGCTTTGTCTCTCTTCCCCCCCCCCCCCCATTGCGTCCTTCCAGTATATCCGTGCAGCACAAGAAAAACATTTTAACACTTCTGAGGTCACAGGGCTGTATTTTGGATTTGGTTTTATGTTCTCTAGGTTAAAAATTTACCTTTTTTGTGAAGAATCCAGCAAATAACCATTCTATAGGTCTAAACGGTTTTTGTTTGACTTGTGGATAAAGGAACACTGCTGACACACAGGGTTGTGTATTGATCATTGTGTTGGAGGTGCTTAAGGCATAGGGCAATACCAACAAATGTGAATGAAAGCCTGTGTTGTCGACAGTAATCTATTTTGACACCTTGACCTTATCAGTTTAGATCTCATTCCTTTTTTCAGCGCTGGTATTTTGTGCATTAACTACCTTTTTTTTTTCCCCCACCGCAACCTAAAAATGTTCAGATTATAAATTTACTCAATGTTGTAGAAACAGCACGATGGTGAGCTGGAGAGGGAAAAATCCTACAACAGCAGGCGAAGTTCCTGTAAAGAACAGAACTCTAGTGTTTTTCTTGTGTAAATACTGTAACCTGCAGGTATTCAAATATGCATAAACAATATTAAGGTGGCTCTCTCCCTAGATCATCTTCTGTGCAAACTAGTAAAAAATGAAAGAATAATGTGGAGACCACTTTCCTCAATCTACATTGGTACGCAGCTGAGGCAGGGACTCGGTATGCTTGAACTTGGTTGCTTACTAAATGATGAATTCACTACACTTTCCCAATAGTTGACCCTGGTGTCTGAAGTTTAAATCCCCATTCTTGAATAAACCTTAGTCTTCTTCATGCTTTGCTGGACAGAAGGCCTCGACTGCTCCAAGCAGCAGCTGACATTGCCCATGACCATACTCATCTAACCTGAAGATATTGACAGCTCTTCATGCAAAAGCATTGATAAAAAAATGAACCTCTAAAGTTATCTGGTGCCAATTCAAAACCATGTAATGCCCTGCTTTGCAGGGCAGTCACTGCCTTCACAGGCAATGTCCTTTTTTTTTTTTTTTTTATCATTAATGCTGCAGTTCTGCATAGCAGCCTAGAGATGGAGTCAGAGTTCTGGCCAGGTATGAGAATTGATACATGTGTCTAATGTGAATGTAAGTGGTGATTGGGCTCGTAGAGAAGGAGCTCCTGTGCTGATCAGATCCTCACAGATGGTACCTGAAAAAGAACTGAAATTGTAGTTTGCCATATGCAAAACTTTGTCAATCTTTTCAATTGTGTATAATTTGTCTTTTATAATTGTGTTTTTTTTAGAGACCCACGATGGTGTGCAGGACATGGCTTGTGATACTTTCATCAAAATAGCGCAAAAATGCAGACGGCATTTTGTTCAAGTGCAAGTCGGGGAAGTCATGCCTTTTATTGATGAGATTCTGAACAATATCAATACCATAATCTGCGATCTTCAGCCTCAACAGGTATTTATCAGTTTTTGATCTCTTTTTGAGATCTTGGTAGTAATATTTTTAAATTTGTTTTGGTTATGTGAATCTGGAGCTTACGAGAAATTATGATTATATAGATTTATTTTTGGAACACACCTGAAAAGTAGTGTCCCTTTCTTTGTCTTTAAATAATTGGGCAGGTGCTGCTGACTGCCTCGTCACAATTTTATTTTTTAAATTTTTTTTTTTATTTTGCCCCATTTTACTCACTTTTTGTCCCTCGCCGTGTGAAGCTCCTCTCCGGCTCAGGGACTCCTGAATAGGGATAGGCCGTTTATCCGCAAATTACTGATAACGGTACCAGCCTTTTGCCGCTAATTGGACAAGTTGTCTCACTGAAGCCGCAACTCGCGAAGTACCACAGATCGGCGCTGATTTGCCACTTCTCTTACACAATGCTGACAGCTCTTGAATTAGGACTTCCCCCTGCTCACTGATGGTATTGTGCATGAGGACAACAGAAATGGGGCTTCTCTCCCATCTGCCAGGGAATTCCCTTATACAAGAGGTAAAGGGGACCAATAGATCTCCATTTCTGGTAAATATCTTACAACAGATAGCAAGCTTTGCCCTCCAGATGTTCTGGAACTAAACACCAACGCAGTTCATCTCAGATGAAGTCGTCAAGGTCCCTGCGACTGACGTCACTAATAACAGAGTAGTAACCAGCAGATGGGAAATTCAAATTTCCCAGCTGCTGATGCGGGTGGATGGATCAAACTCCCCTGCTTCACCTAGCTTTTTAGGCAAAACGGGAGACTCCTCTTGACCATTTTTAAAAAGTGGTCAGGCTAAGTAGACTTCAATATTTTTATTATTTTTCTTAAAGTGTAAAAAAATCTTGCCTGTTAGACTCATAGTATAGACTTCGTAATATTGCTATGCTAGGTTTGTTCATTCATTTGGTTTGTGAAAAAAATATTCTAGGTTCACACATTTTATGAAGCCGTTGGATATATGATCGGCGCGCAGACGGACCAAACTGTTCAAGAACACTTGATAGAGAAATACATGTTGCTCCCCAATCAAGTTTGGGACAGTATTATTCAGCAAGCCACAAAGGTAGGTGTCGCAAGCTCTCTAATTTTGGCTTTGCCTTAGTACAGTTGTAATTTTAAGGCTGTGTCTCGGAGGCTCCTATTTGCTGCGCGTTGTCATTTATTTAACTGCAGCAAGAGAAAAAAGAACAAACTCCCACATGTAAACCCCTCCCCTAGTCCATAATTCCTTGCAGTCCTCCTCGATTAAAAGGCAGCAATCATGGAAGCAAATCCATATGTGTGTGTGTGTATAAGCATATATCGCATAAGATCTGTCTTGTAACAATTAGTGACCAAATCTCCATTTATAAAGGTCTTCTGCCGAGTATTTTTCAAAACTTAGTTTATTCAAGTGGAGTGCATTGTAGGTTCATGTATAGAATGGATAAAATTCATAAATTTTCCTATTAACATGACGGAAAGTTTAAATTCTAATAATGACTCGGAGGCGAGTATTTGCGTTTCTTCCTTTATTGCACAAACAGCAGCAAAGGGTAAACTTTTGAAAAAAATTGAACCGAAGAAACAACAACCCCTCCCCAGCATGGGGAGGCCCTCCCATAGTCCTTGTCCCGCCCCAATCCCACGTTCAAGTAACCACTGCGGGAGCTTCCACTTCCGAGCCTGCGACAAGGCAACAAAAGCCAACTAGGACGGACCAGCTTCAATAAGTAACGGAAAACGGATCTGAGGATATCAGGCATATCCAGAAGACGTAACTCCTTCTAGGACGCTGAAAAACAGTAAGGGACACGGAACGGAAGTTAGAGGCGGAGCCGTAACTGGGTGTATACACCAACACGGCACGTCCGTAACAGACACCCATTCAGACAGGCACACTGACAGCAGCGCTAAATGTGTGAATAAAAGACACTACTCATGAACAGTGTGTGTCGTTTAATGACATTCGTGAATGTAAACCTCATAAACGGGTGTGTGTAGGACAGGACAGGAAAGGGAGGGAAGGGTGGGAAATACTCGCCTCCGAGTCATTATTAGAATTTAAACTTTCCGTCATGTTAATAGGAAAATTTATGAATTCTAAGGCATGTACTCAGAGGCTCCTATTTGCAAGTTCAACGCCGTCCTAAGACAGCATCTGACATTGCCGCAATAGGTTTAAAATAGACTGTGCGGAAAGTGGATTCCCTAGACCAATCGGCAGCTCGCATTATATCCTCAATGCGACAGCCCACCGACACCGCCCTGGATGCTACCGCACTACGTACGGAATGAGCCCCAAAACAGGTGACGTCGACTCCTGCCAACTCCATAAGCCAGCGTGCCAGAGTAGCAGAAACCACCGGTCGGTGGGGAGGACAAAAGGATAAAAACAGGGGCGAGTCTGGTAGGGAACGGAAGGGGGCAGTACGGGACTCGTAGGTCCGTAGGCAACGTACTGGACACGAGGGGCTCGGCAGGAAAAGCGGGAAAAAGGACAAAGGTCAGTGAAGTCTTTTGTGCGTCGTGAGATACGAAAACGTACACCCTCGGGTACAAAAGAACGAGCCCCAAAATCCAGAGTGCGAACATCACTGACGCGCTTACAAGCCACTAAACAGAACAACATAATCAACTTGGCGGAGAGAGCTCTGAGGGACAAGAGGTCATTATCTTGCCAGGAGCACAAAAGGGACGGAACTCGAGTAACATCCCAAGTGGATGTGTAGCGGGGAGCGGGTGGTCTAGTAAGACGCATGCCGCGTAAAAGCTGACAAACCAACGGATGGTTGCCAATAGGCACCCCCGAAAGGCCCGCGTGGCCAGCCGACAAGGCCGAACGAATTACGTTGACCGTCCGGTAGGCTTTCCCCTCATCGAACTGGACGGTGAGAAAATCCAGGACCACGTTCAGAGGGGCCGTAAAGGGATCCCAACGCCTCCCCATACACCAAGCAGCCCATTTGTCCCAGGCTGCGCGGTAGGAAGATCGGGTTCCAGGAGCCCAGGATGGAGGAGGTCTGCAGTGCGGTCCGAAACGCCTGTGGGTCCGCGGGGTTGCCAGAGATCAACCATGCCAATAGCTGCAGTCTGTCCGCCAGGATTAACGGGTGTGGCTGTTCCGACGGGTTCAGGAGGAGAGTCCGGGATAGCGGGAGCAAGCGCGGGGCGTCCATCGCCATGCTGAGCAGGGTGGGGAACCACGACTGCGACGTCCAATACGGGGTGATGAGGACCATCTGAACTTGATGGCGTCGAGCTTGAAGGAGACAGCGGGCAATCATGGAAAACGGGGAAAACCCGTACGGTCGGGTAGTCGACCACGTTTGCAGGAAGGCGTCTGTCGCCAGGGCATCCGGATCCGGGCGCCAACTGAAGAACACCGGGAGGTGGGTGTTGAGGCGGGAGGCGAAGAGGTCTATGTCGAACGGACCCCAGGTGTCGGAAAGCACGGAAAAAACGGATGGATGAAGCCGCCAGTCTCGAGTCCGAGAGGTGTCTCGAGTTCCAATCTGCCACCTGATTCAGGAGGCCAGGGAGGAACTGGGCCTGTATCGTCATGTTCTTGCGGAAGCAGAACTCCCAAAACCTCTGGGCGAGGGAAGTCAGTCTCGGCGATCGTGGGCCTCCGAGGCCGTTGACGTAACGTACTGTGGACACGTTGTCCATCCTTAGAAGAACGCTGTCCGGCCGACGTTGCTTCGTGAAGCACTGGAGGGCGAACAGACCGGCCAGGAGTTCCAAAGCATTGATGTGGTAATCTGCTTCTTGTGACCAACGACCGCCCGTCTCCTCTGAGCCGCAGCGGGTGCCCCAACCGGTCTTGCTGGCGTCGGAGTCCACCACCATGGAGGGAGTTGGCGAACGAATCAGTTTCCCGTTCCAGCGAAGAATGTTGAGGAGCCACCCTCGGAGATCTACCACCGCATCTGGAGTGAGATTGATGTTGTCTGCGTAATCCAGACCGGACCGGAGAGAACGGGCCTTCAAGAATTGGAGGGCCCTGTAGTGAAGTGGACCCGGTGGAATCGCTAGTCTTGCTGCTGCCAGTAGTCCGACCATATGGGCCAGAGAGCGTAGGGAGCAATGGCCCACTCGCAGGAGAGATCGAATCTCCTTTTTTATGGAAACTACTTTGGAGTTTGGCAGGCGTAAAGACATTTGAGCTGAATCCACCAGGAATCCCAGAAACTCCAGGTGACGAGAGGGAACTAGGATAGATTTTTCCTTGTTTTATAAGGAACCCTAAATCTTGGAGGGTTATCGTCCAAGAGAGGTGTAGTAATAGGGACCTGCGAGAGGGGGACATCAACAGTATGTCGTCCAGATAGATAATTAACTGTACACCCCGAGCATGCAGGTGGTGCACCACCGGTTTTAGTAGTTTGGCCTGTCATCCGCCCTGTGGTGCTTCACCAAAGGGTAGGCATGTAAACGGCCAGGTGCGAGGGCCCCACGCGAACTTGAGGTCGCGATGTGCTTGGTCGATCGGGACCGAAAGGTAGGCGTCCTTTAGATCGAGTTTGACCATCCAATCGTTTTGGGATAGGGAGTCCCTGAGGGTGTGAATGCCCTCCATCTTGAAGTGATGGTAGACCACCCACTCGTTCAAGGACCGGAGGTTGATGACGGACGCCTGCCGCCCCCTTTTTTCGCTACGAGAAAAAGGTTGCTGAGGAACCCAGGTGGAGCAGGGGATGCGAGCTCTATAGCGCCTTTCTTGTGGAGCGCGTGTACTTCCTCTTGAACCAGATTCATCTGGTCTTGCGCGAAACGGTAATGGGAGGGAGTCTTGTACAGGAGGGGAAACGAACTCTAGGAGGAGCCCCAAGACTACCTGAAGGACCCACGGGTCCGATATGTGTCGCCAAGCGCTGGATAAAAGACTGAGGCGGCCCCCCACTTGCACTTGGGAACAATGAATAATTTGATAAGGACATACCTGCTCCTCGTCGGAAGTAAGAGGAACCTCTGCCACGCCAGGGACCGGCTCTCGTGTACGGGACCGGACCAGCGGAACCGGTGTTGTTAGAGGAGATGTTTGCAGTAGCGGGGCCTTGAGCATTGCGGGAGATGTTATAGCCCGCTCGGCTGGCAGCGCGACCCATGTAGCTGCCGGCTCTACCAAAAACTCGCCTCTTGTTGAAGATGCGCTTCATGGTAGATTCAGACTTGTCGATGGACTGGAAAGTCTGGGTGTACTCGCCCATATCTTTCAAGAAAGGTTTGCCAAAGAGCATGCCCTGGGCCTTTGCACCCAAATCATTGGTGGCCAGGTCAACCAGACCGGAGTCTACTTTCAAGAGGATGCTCTTTCTGCTTTCAGCAGAAATAGCGGCGTTGGCGTTCCCCAGGAGGCAAAACGCACGCTGCAGCCACTCCCACTTGTTTGGGATCTAAGAACAGATCTTGAGTCTTGGCCTCCTCCACCAACTCAAATATGCGGACCATAGGGCCTACAACATCTAGAACTTTGTCCTGACAACCTTTTCAGGACACTGTCAATGCCTTTTTTGGCTGACCAACCGCGCCTGCCGGTGTACTTTTGGAAGCTCTTGTCTACCATGGGGGTCAGACACGTTTTACCCGTAGTGGTGGGTCTAGGGCATTCTGCCCATAATCTCGCACGGTCCACTTTCTCGAGTGGCCGGCGCATATGGGCATCAACCCATTGCTCGACGTGCGCAGCGGGACACCAGGCTGTGGATCTAGGATGCTTTGAGGTCCTCCGGCTCAAACAGTGGGTTGCCCTGGGGGTCAAGGATGACCAAGCTTTTGGAGCAGACAGCTCGGGCGGGAACCACTGCGGCCATGAGGTCGTGATCCTCTGGAGCGTGGATCTCCAGGATCTCCTCCTCCTTCAGTCATTGGATCCTCCTACTCATCCGTATCCGAATACTCGGTCAGCGCTGGTGTCGCCTGGCGCTGTCGTTTGGAGGTGACCGCTCGAGGGGCCCCGCGGTCGAGGGCTCTCTTACGAGGGACCAGTTGGGTGCTGGGACCCTGCAGTGTGGAGGGACTGCCATGTTTGCTGCTGGTTGCAGCGTGCGCGTCCTTGGACGGCACAGGATCGTCCCCTGGGGGATCAGGCGCCGGCTCAACAGAGGGGCCTTGCACAGAACTACGTCTGGAACCTTGCGAGTGCGCAGGGGAATGCTGTCTGTCAGGGGTAGATGGTACCTGAGTGTTTAGGATGGCATTCAGTGATTGCTGTATCCTCCCTGGCTGAAACATGGGAACAGACTGCACAGCAGAGGACATGGAGGCCTGGAGGGAAGCTTCCAAACGTGGAGACGTGCCTCGGATTTAGAGTACCTTTTGCGGTATTTCCGGTCCCCAGAGTGTGCCTGCATGGAGCTGTAGTCCGATGCATTGGCAGAGTGCTGAGGGCTTAAATCGGTGGGCTTAGACAGGGACATGGTGATTACTCGGTGTGAGCTGTTTAAAACCGCGTGTGGAGCGATGTGGGAAGCGTGCGCACTTTAATGCAGGTAAAATGGCCGCCGCAAACCCCGCGAGAATCGTGCATGCGAGGGGGCGGGGCTACCGCCCGTCCGAGCGCTGTGGAGATTAGGGGTTTTTGGCCAGCCGGAATGTGAATGTGTTTCGGACCAGCGGGTGGCGCACAGCGGGGAACTAAACAGCCGCAGTAAAAATGTTTTGATAAAACAGGAGGTAAAAAGCCACCCCCGATGGCAGGTAATGGCCAGCCGCCGGAGGAGAGGATGAGTCACTGTCCGCGGTTAACGCCGGGAGCAGAGACCAGAGAGTAACAGGAGAGTGTAGAAAAACGAATTCAATAAAGCATTTAAATGAATTTAAGTGAATTAAAGTGAATAGAGACAGACGAGTAAAAAAAAAAAAAAAACACGCTAGCGCGCTATACTTATCTCAGTCACGATGTTGCCGCTGCGAGAGCAGCAAAGGAAGAGGAAGTGGAAGCTCCCGCAGTGGTTACTTGAACGTGGGATTGGGGCGGGACAAGGACTATGGGAGGGCCTCCCCATGCTGGGGAGGGGTTGTTGTTTCTTCTGTTCAATTTTTTTCAAAAGTTTACCCTTTGCTGCTGTTTATGCAATAAAGGAAGAAATGCAAATAGGAGCCTCAGAGTACATGCCTTAGAATCTGGTTTCATGAGCTTGCAGGGAATTGGATGTTTTCTTCATTACAGCCTGGTTAAGTTATACATTGTTTTTTTTTTCTTTTCGGTTTTTTTTTTAGAATGTTGATATACTGAAGGATCCCGAAACTGTTAAGCAGCTGGGAAGCATATTGAAGACAAATGTCAGAGCATGTAAAGCCGTTGGTCATCCCTTTGTCATTCAGCTTGGAAGAATTTATTTGGATATGCTGAATGTGTACAAGTGCCTCAGTGAAAATATTTCTGCAGCTATTCAGGCAAATGGTACGTATGCCTTTTTTATACTTTTTTTCTTTTCATGTTAAGCTTTCAGGCTTTGTAACTGGCATTCAAAAGGACTAAGAATAAACTTTATCTTTTTAACAGGCGAGATGGTCACAAAGCAACCACTGATAAGAAGTATGAGAACAGTTAAAAGGGAAACATTAAAACTAATTTCAGGATGGGTGAGCAGGTCGAATGATCCTCAAATGGTGAGTTCAACGTGGATTCATTTTTTTACAGTAGCTGTCATATGGAACGTTTTCCAAGTGTACAATCTCGAGCCTTATTAATAAGCAAAGCAAATTTTCTTTGCCAGGTCGCTGAAAACTTTGTCCCCCCTCTGCTGGATGCTGTTCTGATTGATTACCAGAGAAACGTTCCTGCTGCCAGAGAGCCTGAAGTCCTTAGTACCATGGCCACTATTGTCAACAAGCTAGGCGGCCACATTACAGCTGAAATACCTCAAATATTTGATGCAGTCTTTGAATGCACATTAAATATGATAAACAAGGTATGAATTTGAACTATTGTTTGGAGGCCTGTGACCCTAAAGGCTGTTGATGTCTGTAGTGGACATAACCTAAATGGGAAAGAAAATACGGGACTTGAATTTTCTAGGAGGATCAAAGTGCTTATAGTAGTTCATCCTGGATTACAAATGTGTTGAACCATGGACCATAGCTGTAAAACACTACATGTCTCTATTGGCATGGTCAGTAGCTTAATTCACACTTTGTGCACTTGTATGTTAGTGGTTTCATTGTATTCATTCTTGGGAAGCTGCAGGAGAGAATGCATGCATGTATTGCCTGGAAGAAACCGCATAACCTCCTGTGAAGACATTGTGCATTATTAGATACTGTGGACCTCCTATGTATAAAATGTAGATTTAAATTTGAATATTTTCATAATTTTGCAAGTTTTATTTTACACAAATCGGATATAATTTATACTCAGCATTTCTCAAAGACTGAGGCTTAGTCAGAAAGTAACAGCATTTGCAAAATCGGTGAAAATTGTCATTGTTGCATCAGAGATGAGCGCTAGTGTTTCATGAAAGTATAATCCAAGAAATGGTGGGAGAAGCGGTCCCTGCTGCCGTTTGGAGTCTTCGATTGTGACCTGCTGGCATTGCTTTTCCATCGCAATGGCAATTTTGGACTGCAGGTTCTGCAATCGCTGGCGCGTTCTGAATAGCACCCTTGGTTCTATTGATTTTTTTTTATTTCCAGTGTTATACAATGATTTGTGGCGTGGTTTCTTACGTAAAACATGTTGTTTTGCAGGACTTTGAAGAATATCCAGAGCACAGGACAAACTTTTTCTTATTACTACAAGCAGTTAATTCCCACTGCTTTCCTGCATTTTTGGCTATTCCTCCAGCCCAATTTAAACTTGTTTTGGATTCCATAATATGGGCTTTCAAGCATACAATGAGAAATGTTGCAGACACAGGTAATTCATTATATCAGAAATAATGTTCAATGTGTATTTGATATATATATATATTTTTTTTTTGACACATTTTATTTTCCTTCTCCTTTTAGGCCTTCAGATTTTGTACACGTTATTGCAGAATGTTGCCCAGGAGGAAGCCGCAGCGCAGAGCTTTTATCAAACCTATTTCTGTGACATCCTTCAACACATCTTTTCAGTTGTGACAGATACCTCACACACGGCTGGTATGACTTGCTTTATGCTTTCGTATACCCTTTCCTGCAACAAATTAATGTATTTACTTACACAGGTTTACTGGAGCCTAGAAATATTGTCCAGCCAATCCTCGTCCTCTCATAGGTCACTGATTTTTAAGTCACACTGCTGGTTTAAAAACAATCTCTTGGGTATAATACTTGTTCTTGTCCAGATGTGAAACAAGTTTTTTTTTTTTTTTTTTTTTTTTTTTGTAATGTGTAGATAATTTATTAAAGTCAAATGCTTCCTTCTGGAGAGCTTTCAGTGGTGTGAACGCAATGTTTATGTTAAAGATTGGTTGCAATAGTCATATCTACTTGTGCATGTTTTAGAATATATACAAATCATTCTAAAGGGAATTGTGCATGGTTCGCATTGAAATACAAACTGCATAATTTGCCAGTCAATATAACTTTTTATGCTTTTTTTTTTTTTTTTTTTTTTTTGTAGGTTTAACCATGCATGCTTCAATTTTGGCATATATGTTTAATTTGGTGGAAGAGGGAAAGATAAATACACCATTAAATCCAGCAACTCCACTTAGCAATCAGCTATTTATCCAGGAATATGTGGCAAATCTTTTAAAAGCTGCCTTCCCTCACCTTCAAGAGTAAGTATATTGGGCCTTTTAAATTGTTTATTTACCAATATGGCACGTTGGCTTTACACTTGCTTTACATATAATTGTCATAGTATACACTCCTGAAAATGTGCTGTTTCGAAGACCTGTCCACTAAGGGAGAGCTGTACCTTCCTTATACTTTCATATGACTATTACAGCTGCTTCTGCTAGGCACCTGTAACTAGACATTTTCTTAAACATAAAGTTATACTTCATTTTGCTCAAGGGTTATTCTGCACGCAAAACTACTCACTCCTGCAAGACTGAAACTCCAAATCACCCAGTGTTCGGCTGCATTATAGAAGGGTTTAAAAGTTTTCAAGGAGGAGTGATTTGGCAAAGAATTGAAAAATAATTGTGTAACGTAGGCCCAGTTGATTTTTGCTGGATTTGGAGGAACCTTTTGATATACGTTTTTCTTAAAATTAGAAGTCTTCTTCCATTTCACTTGCACTCAAAAAGGGACGCAATATATATATTAAACCTTTTTGGTGTTCATCGATCTGAAGGTGGCCATTGCGAATGACAAACTATTTAATCTCAATGGCATCCTTTATCTGAAGCGGAGATCAGCAACCTTGGCCCAACAGAAGTTTTGAAACTATATTTCTCCCTAGTCTCTGCAAGCCTGAGCACCATGCGTGATGTAGTTCCAAAAACATCTGGAGGACCAAGGTTGCTTACACCTGATTAAAGCTTTTTACCTGCAAACCCAGAATTGACTAAGTTACTGAGACCTTTTTTTTTTTTTTTTTCAAAGCGAAGAGCGACGCAATGCGAAGTATGTTTGCAAAGTACCAAAAAGTAGTCTTTCATTTAATCGATTCTTGGCATGTCAGAGAATCTCGGTGATGTGCGTTGCTTTCTATTAAGAGCTCCAAATAGCATTGGTCTTTGCTTTATTCTAGTGATTTCAAATGCCAGGCATGTGATGGATTACTTCTGTCACTAGAACAAATTTCTTTTTTTAAAACACTTGCTATGGTCTCATTTTGTAACTAGAGATGCTTGCTTTTTGTCATTTTGAATCTCAAAACCGGAGATTCTGATCTGCCTTGATTCGATATTTAACGTAAATTGTAGCTTTTTGAATATGTTAACGTTACAATTTTGAGCTGCGATACAGAATATTTATTTTTTGCCTTGCAGTGCTCAGGTGAAACTCTTTGTCACTGGTCTGTTCAGTTTAAATCAAGATATCCCAGCATTCAAAGAACACCTTAGGGACTTCCTTGTACAAATAAAGGTGAGTTTTAAACTTTAGAACTATAGATCTGTAGCGCATCTCACATTCGAGCTAAACTAATGCAAAAGAGATGTGTGATTTTGAATTCTGGCTATGTGTAACTGAGAATCTCTGAAGTAATACAGAAATGTTGCTTACACCTTGGATTTCAATATTTGTGGGTTTTTTCTCCTCAGGAATATGCTGGGGAAGACACATCAGACCTCTTCTTGGAAGAAAGAGAAACTGCCCTTCGACAGGCACAAGAGGAAAAACACAAACTTCAGATGTCTGTTCCTGGCATACTAAATCCACACGAAATTCCTGAAGAAATGTGTGATTAGTTTTTAGAAGCCAAGTAATGCTGTTAATGTCCCTCCTGCCACTGAACATAATTGTTGTTCAGGAGAAAAACAT
This sequence comes from Leptobrachium leishanense, assembly GCA_009667805.1. NCBI lineage: Eukaryota > Metazoa > Chordata > Amphibia > Anura > Megophryidae > Leptobrachium > Leptobrachium leishanense. Next base: position 320,494,111 of record CM019066.1, on the reverse strand, counting down.
CACCTTGATTTATTGTTGACCAAAATGATGCCAATTTGTAAATTATGTCACCTAGTGGCCCTTTTTTTCTTATTATGCGTTCTTTTGTATAAGAAACTTTCTGTGAAATATCCTTCAATTGTTTCAAAGCTTTGGTCATCTCTAGGTTTGCATGATGGTAATCATATGTATGTAAATATATGTTTATATATATTTACATATATATTTCAATTTCCGCTCTCCTATTCCTTCATAGCCATTTAATGTGGCTTTGGGATGTGAACGCAGGGGAATAGATTCCAAACCTGTATTTGTTTTATATCTGTTTAAAAGAGTTGTTTTCCTCCACTTTTTTGAACATACAAATTTTTAATTAAGTGAAGCCTTTTTTTTCCCTCCACTTGGTATTGCAGCCTTGATGGTATTTCAGTCATTCTAACAAACTGACTATGCTGCGTTCTCTGAACATTTTTTGTTTTGGGTTGAGGTGGGCTATACTACATATTGCAAGTTGGATAGAAGAAACATTTTGCAGCAAGATCATGTGCATATCATCCCATTGTAAAGCAACTTCAGAAAATATGGGAACACCGTACAGTTAGTTATTTTTACAGTTTTTTTTTTTTTGTGTGTGTGTGCTGTCGCAATGTCGACAACAGCTTTTTGTTTTCCTCAATGAGGAGTGTTGCTCATTTGTGAGCCTTCATTAACGAGAAGTGAAATGGTTAAAAAATATTTATCCTGTTAGAGTAGGCTTGCATCTTTTTAACAACTCATAAAATTCTGGCTTTTGAGATGACTTGTACTAATTTACATTGTTTACCATGCTGTAGTGCTTTAAGAACACTACTACTTAAAAAAAAAAAAAAAAAGCAAAATAAACTTGGTTTACATTTACTTCCACTGTTTCAGAAATCTAAGTTGCTGACCCTCGACCAACTGTGTGAGAAGTGAATATGAACAGTCTAAATTCTCTAAATTAAACACTGCATTTTATTGCCCATTTCTAGAAAAGTAAAGGTTTTCGCTTCCCTTTTACAAAACGCTTGAATTGCATTGTTTGCATCAAGTAGAGGTTCTTGTATGTGGCATTGCAGAAGCCATATAAACCTACGGAAGACCATGAGATAAAAACTTAATCCCCCTCATATTACAGTTTATTTTGTTTTTTGAATAAACCAGAGTAAAACTTTTTGTAAAGTACACAAACACACTACAGATTATACTTTGTTTTGATTTCTATCTGTATCAATAAACCATACCTACTTGGAACTATGTAAGCATTCATGGAAAATATGACAGAGTAATTTCAAGGTTGCATATAGCTTTAACCCTGTTAATGTAAGCTCAGAAATACCCTAAAATTGACTGCTCCAATTATCAGGACAATCTCTGCCTCGTTTTCTTGACATTTGCTGGTTATATGGAAAATATTACGTTTTGAAGATTGAGAATTGAGGCACAAATAGCACTGATCACATCACCCTCAACTGCTTAGTCATTTTTAATGTAATAATATACAATGTAAAGTACACCAAGAAAAAAAGCTGCAAAAGGGAGCATGTGCATATATTATTTCAAGACTTGTCGGGATCTGATGTTGTGCTAAAGGAGGGGTCTTGTGGCTTTAAAAAGCACAAATTCTTATACTTAGTATTGTAAACATTACAACTTTTCAATGAACATGCCATTTCTGGAAGTGAAAATATATCCTCCAAAATATTGCCAGTAAAAACTATGAAAGAAAAGTTTTAACCCAGTAGCGCAATAGACAAACCTTTAAATATACATCGATACACTTCTAGTGGTGAAGGTGTTTTTTTTCTTTTCTTTTGTATTAACTTTTGGCTGGAAAAAAAGGTTAAGATTCTATATATTGGCAATTAAAGGGCCTATATGGCATGAGAATCGTGTTTCACAGACTACCGGCTTCAAGCTGTTTTACAGAGCCAGATTTTATACGGGGCTATAGACCATGTGATTCAAAGAGATGGTTTTCTAGTCATAATGGACTAGATCAGGTGTCGGCAACCCCCGGCACGCGTGCCTGTCTCTGCTGGCACGTGTGAGCAGCTGATTCACCCACCTACTTGTGAAGGCTGCAATGCGGCCTACTGCTGAGATCTCGCGAGTTTGCGTCACAGCCTTCAGATCCGAAGAAGCCGGCGGCAGCATGCAGGTCTGTCTAAGTATAATTCTGGGCGTTTAACTATTAGCAGTACAACTAGGAGTATAAAACTTTAAGTCTAACACTATGGAGTGCTGTTGTTCACTGGCACCCGGTTGTCTGATGGTTTAAAAAAATGCCACTTGGTGTGTAGTAAAAAAAAAAAAAAGTTGACCCCTGGACTAGATAAAACTGTGCTGCATTATATTCCTTCTTAAATTCCAGCCATAATCCTTTAGATTGACCTCAGACCTAGAAGTATACCAGAATTCTTTTGAACTAGGGCTGAAACAACTAATTGAATTGTTGTCAACTATTTGGTTGGAGCTTTACCGCTAGTGTTTTATTCTTATTTGGAGGTGGATTCCTGTGCCACTATCCCTCTCTCGGGTCCAGACCTGCCATCACATTTTTTGGTACTGGTCCTTCCCTGCAAACTTCCTCTCACCCTCGGGTCCAGGCTTTTGCCCAAACTCTCTTATACTCCGGGTCCGGTCCTATGCCCACTCACTCCATCTCCCAGCCCCCTCCACTCAGTTTGTTCATGAAATCGTTTTAAAGGGACACGCTACACACCCTGACCACTTTAGCTTATTAACATGGTCAGACTATGTGGAGTGTCACCCACCTTTTCACCCTGTTCTGCGTGCTGACCTGTTTATATTTGAGCGCTTGTAGCAGTGTTTATTCAGGGAGAAAGCCGACATGAGCTTGAGTTGTACACGCAGCATCAATCCATTACTCTGACCAGGTGCTTGCGTTTCTTTTGTATGTGAAAAGTACTCAAGTTACAGGAGATGCCTAATTTGTGTATGGATGTATACAGTTACATACGATATGCAAATTGCAAAACAAAATAATTGCATCCATATTTTGGGACAATACCTCTAAAACGGACTTGACTTCTATTGGGAGGTTTAATCCAGTCATCCCACAGTTCCTACTTGAATCCTCGTGCCACACAACAATCCCCAGTGTCTTTGTGCCCATCTTGGCAGATAGATGTGTCAACCAACATAAAGTGACACTATACCACAAACCAGGATATGCATTACTCTGAGGCTGTACATGTGCACATCTCCTTGACACCAGGTGTGAGTAATTGACGCTTGTTTCCTGGACCATTTATCCACAGGGCTGCATTACAGCGTAGTTGCTACACTAAAAACTGTGCTTCCACCTGGTGACTGCAAAAATAAAGGTAAGATCATTTCTGTATGAACCATTTATATATACACTATATTGCCAAATGTATTTGCTCACCTACCTTGACTCGCATATGAACTTAAGTGACATCCCATTCCTAATCCATAGGGTTCAATATGATGTTGTTCCACGCTTTGCAGCTTCAACTCTACTGGGAAGGCTGTCCACAAGGTTTAGGAGTGTTTATGGAAATTTTTGACGCTTCTTCCAGAAGCGCATTTGTGAGGTCACACAATGATGTTGGACGAGAAGGCCTGGCTCGCAGTCTCTGCTCTAATTCATCCCAAAGGTGTTCTATCGGGTTGAGATCGGGACTCTGCGCAGGCCAGTCAAGTTCATCCACACCAGACTCTGTCATCCATATCTTTCTGGACCTTGCTTTGTGCACTGGTGCACAGTCATGTTGGAAGAGGAAGGGGCCACCTCCAAACTGTTCCCACAAAGTTGGGAGCATGGAATTGTCCAAAATGTCTTGGTATGCTGAAGCATTCAGAGTTCCTTTCACTGGAACTAAGGGGCCAAGCCCAGCTGCTGAAAAACAACCCCACACCATAATCCCCCTCCACCAAACTTTACACTTGGCACAATGCAGTCAGACAAGTACCGTTCTCCTGGCAACTGCCAAACCCAGACTCGTCCATCAGATTGCCAGATGGAGAAGCGTGATTCGTCACTCCAGAGAACGCGTCTCCACTGCTCTAGAGTCCAGTGGCGGCGTGCTTTACACCACTGCATCCGACGCTTTGCATTGCACTTGGTGATGTATGGCTTGAATGCAGCAGCTCGGCCACGGAAACCCATTCCATGAAGCTCTCTGTGCACTGTTCTTGAGCTAATTTGGAGGTCTATAGCGATTGAATGCAGAAAGTTGGCGACCTCTACGCACTATGCGCCTCAGCATCCGCTGCCCCTGCACTGTCAGTTTACGTGGCCTACCGCTGAGTTGCTGTCGTTCCCAAACACTTCCACGTTCTTAATACAGCTGACTGGAATATTCAGGACCGAGGAAATTTCACGACTGGATTTGTTGCACAGGTGGCATCCTATCTTAGTTCTACGCTGGAATTCACTGAGCTCCTGAGAGCGACCCAGTCTGCATGCCTAGGTGCTTGATTTTATATACATGTGGCCATGTAAGTGATTGGAACACCTGATTCTGATTATTTGGATGGGTGAGCGAATACTTTTGGCAATATAGTGTGTGTGTGTGTGTGTGTGTATATATATATATATATATATTTGCAGAAGCCATCTGCACATCACAGCAATTCGAATAACTGCATCCCAGAGCCCCTGTGCCGCCTTCCCCCACATGCAGCAAGAAACTCTGGGTAGGATATGCAAATGACCTGTCTCTGAGACAGGTCATTTGCATATCCTACCCAGAGACAGGTCATTTGCATATCCTACCCAGAGTTTCTTGCTGCATGTGGGGAAGGCGGCACAGGGGCTCTGGGATGCAGTTATTCGAATTGCTGTGATGTGCAGATGGCTTCTGCAATAATCAAAATAACCATTTTAGTGTGGAGGCTTTTTATTTCCCTTTTTCTCCTCAAGCCATGGGTTCTTTGTATTTACTCACCAGCCTTTATCTGAGATGCCTCCAGTTTATACCTTCTGCTGTTCAGTAGACCTCCTACCCCCCAGTCTAGAAAGCAAATTTTAACTTTAGCAAATATTAAACAAGTATGTGCAAGTCACGGTTCCAGACAAAGACACTTTTGATAATCTGAAGTAAAAGAAACCAGAACATTCCCTTCCTATCCCAGATCCTGCCCCACTGTCCAATAAAGGGCCCATCCAGAAGCAACATTTCCTTTAAGAGCTGTGACCATCCACAAAAAGCACACCTACGTGTCAACAGGACTTCAAATTGGGAGGATCCAAAGACTGAGCTATGAAGTCACCTTTTTTAAAAGCTGATCTGCGGAAACAGGTTAGAAACTGCACCGTAACAGAATAGTCATGCGTGAGTAGAAGTTGACACTTTGATTAAGTTTACATTATATATTATTAATGGGGGAAAAAAGGATTTATGATACAGTATAACAGGAAAATACAAGCAAAAGTAAAATGGTACAGGAGGGTGGGAAATACTGTGTGAATTATTAAAGTTTAAACTTTGTCAGGACAATAGGAAAATTACATTTTAATGCAGGTCAGAGGCTCATATTTTCAGGTTCAAAGCTAGACGCTAAATTTAAATCGATCTGGAATGTAGATTATCTGGACCAATGAGCTGTAAGTAAAGATGTCTTCAAGACCACAACCCATCAATCCAGCCTTGGATGCTGTGGCACTCCACACCAAATGTGCCCCGAACGGTGACACATCTACCCCCACCAACTCTGTGGCAAAAGTAATAAATTTAAGTGGAGAGTGGAAGGAAACGGTGAAACCGGTAAAACTCGACAAACACAAGTCCTAGATTGCTATTCCCTCAGACACCACACCGGGCAAAGTCTAGAGACCGTCTGAAAGGGGGGGGGGAGAAAACCGAAGCAACGTTTTTGTACGATAGGAAATCTCAAAACCGATGCCCACAGATGAATAATCGGGCACCCGAGTCTAGGGCTCTGACTTGCTCACGCGCTTACATGCAATTAAAACCTCAACTTGTCAGAAAGGGCTTGGAGTGATATAGCCAGGTTATCCAGGCAACATTCCAGTAGAGACAAGATACTCGCCACCCAGGACATACTTGAAAACGAGAGAAATCTGAATGTATCCTTCCTGGTAAAATCCTTTCTCAAAAAAATAATCCGATTAACATCCCAAATACAGGTATGCTTCGGGGCATATGTTATTCTAGACGACCCCCCCCCCTCCCCTACAAAGCTAATCAATAGACACCAGAGGTTGAGCCCCACGGCCACACTGGCGAAACCAACATGACAAGCCGAGATGGCTAATCAAAACACATTAACGGTCCAGTATGCTTTGCTTGCGTTGGGAAGTCCAATATCGTGGAAACAGGTGCAGAAAAGGGATCCTTGTTTCCTTCCACGCACAAGCCAGCCCATTTGTCCCAAGCAAATTTGTAGGCAGGTCTTGTGCCAGGCACCCAGAAGAGGAGCAGGATTTCTTTAGTTCTGTTTGAAATTCCTGTGTTAGATGAGGGGATTCAGACACTAATCATAACGTGAGAGGTAGTCTATTGGATGTTACGAGGGGGTTGGGGATGGTCGTCTGGATCCAACAGCATGTTAGTATAGTGAGGGATCGGGCATGGAACATCTTCGACTCTGCTCAGCAACATTGGAAACCACAGTTGGGTTGTCCAGAGCAGCATCTCCAACACTTGTCGCTCTTTGTTCTCAGGTATGGAGAAGAATTTGACAACACAATTGGGGGAAATGCATAATGGTGATCTCTGGTCCACTCCTGAAGGAAGGCGTTTGTAGCCAGAGTCTCTGAATCCGGTCTCTAGCTGAAGAATCTGTACCTGGGCTTGTCTCGGTGAACAGGTAGGTTCTTAAGGGGCATGAAAGCGTGGAGAAATTGGACTGTAACAGTCACTAGTCTCCGATGTCCTGGAGATGTCTGGAACTCCAATCCACCACCTCATTTGTCAGTCCTGGGATAAATCGAGCTTGGACAGTTAATCTCTTTCGAAAGCAGAAATTCCAAAAGGTTGTCGCAATCTTTGTTTAGGCCGTTGATGTAGCAGACTGTCGACACAGCCATCTGTAGGAGGATGGAGCACAGGGATGACGCTGTGGCAAAACACTTCACTGTGAAGAAATCCGCTAGCAGTTCCAGAAAATTTATGTGGCTTGGAAGTTGCCCAACAGCTCCCCGTGTCTCTAGAGCGTTGCATCTAGCTCAGCTGGCTCCTACGTCTGGTGAAATTTTGGGGAGGGGAAAGGATGGCCTTCCTGTTCTATAACGACAGATTGTTCACCCACCATTGAAGGTCCAATCTCTCTTGATCCAACAACGTCATGGAGGCCAAATAATCGAGTCCCAAATGTAGTGAATGGTCCTTCAAGCATTGGAGGGCCCTGTAGTGAAGGGGGCCCAGAGAAATCCCCAATCTGGCTGATGACATTAGACTGATGGTACAGGCCAAGGAGTGTAGGAGGGTGTTCTTCCAGAGCAACATTCTGGCTTCCTGATTGAGGAGACTTGGATTGTGGGAGGCACAACGACATGTCAGTGGAGTTTGCCACAAACTCATAAATTCTACTGTCGGAGTCCTGAGGGATTTATCAGGAATCCTGAAGTAGGTAGGTTGTCCACTGTACGTGGAGCAACAGAATGTGAGGGGATGGACACATCGATAGGATGTCATCTAGATAGATGATTAGTCGCATAACCCTGGAGCGAAGTGTCAACTACTGGGCGCAAGAGTTTCGTGAAGCACCAAGGGGTGGAGGACAGGCCAAAAAGAATGCACGTGAATTGCCACAGCTGGCCCCTGCAATAGGCTTGTGCACCGATATTTTTTTCGGTTCGATTTGTTCGGATGTTTAAACTTTTCAATTCGGCTCGTTTCGACCGATTTCTGATTCGGTTCGGCTCGACTAGTTTTTCGTGTACATTTTTTTTTCGGAATATCGACCATTTTTCGTATTTTCGTGTCACTTTGCTCGTTTTTTGTATCGACTTTTCGGAAATTTTCGTTTTTTTCGCAACGTCTGTTCTCCTCGTTTCAAAGCTGTCTAACTCTTCGTTTTGATGTAAACTACTATGGTTTACTTTTTTATACTTTATAGATTTTTTTATAATAAGTTTTTGGTTTGTTTTTCGGATCCGATAATTCATTCTGTCGATACGATAGAATCGCCAGAATTAATTAAAGATCCTTTTTTTCTTATGAATATACATTTCACAACTTTTTATTTAATCACATTAAAAAAATGGTATGAAAGTCCAGGAACAAAAAAAATAAATGAACAAAACGATTTAAAAAACGCTAAACTGACCCGAATGGTCTGACTTTAAAAATAAAAACCAGAACAAAAAGGTTTTAAAACGGAAAAATAGTTGATCAAAATGATCTGAAATGAAAAAAAATAAATAAAATGATTTAAAACAGACCAAAAAAAAAAAATTAACCCTTTCGCTGCTGAGGCATTTCACGGCTTCCCTTCACGCCTGTGTGCGGTCTGCTGCTGAGCTAATTTTTAACAGTTTCGCTCCTCTTGTTTAAACGCGTTTTGAAGCCTTATTTTATAATATGACCCAGACATGTTATAGATCGTTCTTTCCGGCAGACTCGGCAGATGATTCATAATATATCATTATCATATGTATGCGTCATGTCCTGTCTGTATATTATAACAAAAAATGCAATAAAATTAGAATTTTCAATGTTTGTTTTACAAGGTGTAAAGTATTTTTTTCACATTTTAACATGCGAGTGTTTGCGGTTATATTTTATGAGTTGCATTTGTTAAAAAAAATTGAAAAGGTGACTTAGTGTAATTTTCACCCAAAAAAATATAAAATTTTTAACAAACGCACCCCATACAAAAATCCTTAGTGCAGCATCATTGTTCACATTATAATTGAAATGGGAACAATATTGCTGCATTAACAAAACAAAACAAAAAACCTGTTTATTTTTTTTTAATTTTTAACATTGTCATGTTTGGTATTGTTGGAAAGGCCATGCTCTGGTCGATCCAAACATTAACCAACCGCTAGCTGCCGCGGATCGGGAGATAGGGGGTTCATATGAACCCCCTATCTCCACCATTGGTCGCAGTTAGGGGTTAACTCCAGAACTGACGTCATTGTGACGAGGTCTTGGGACTGTCGGCAGCTGCCGTTCCCCCCACGCTGTTGTCTTCCTGCAAAGACGTGACCATGTTGGCGGGCAGCGTCTTAGCGGGCAACGGTGGGAGAGAGAGAGCTCATAGCTGGGAGGAGGTGTTGCGTGATGCTGTAAACAGGGACAAATAAACTAGACCTGAGCCGCACTAAGGATCTTTGGGTTGTGTCGGAGAAGACTTCACGCAGTGCTGCCATCAATATTTTTTGATAAATTCTTGGTTATACAATGAATGTGACTGGACAAAAATCCGTGATGTTGTGACATCACCTAAGCTTAACAAAACCAGGCCACGTCGGTAATCAAATCTCAAGGCAGTACAACAAGGTTGTGTTAGTGTGTGACATTTTTTGGCCAGGCAGGAAGTGTAGAATGTGCAGTCACATTCATGGCCACAAATATGTTGAAAAATTTATGACAAAGGGTCCATAGAAATGTCAATAAATTTATGTACATATAATTTTAACAGTGTGGAAACCAAGCAATACATATTAACTTATTAAGTAAGGAAAAGCCACGCACACAAACAGGAAAATATAGAAAAAATAGAAAATTTATTTACAACATGCCAAGGATGGCAAACTGCCCAACAGGGGCACAAACATAGGGGAGGAGGAGGCTGGTCTCACTGCCGCTCCAGGATGTCAGCGGCATTGCTTATATGCTCCTGCAATTCCTGGAGCAGTTCCTGGATGGAATCTATGGTCGTAACAGCCAGGCGTAGCTCGCCGATCGCCATCCGATTTTATTATTCTAATGCTGGACGTGTCCGGTCTGGCTTCTCCTTCTATATATCCAAGAAATGAAAGAAGGAAAATACAGTAAGTAAAGCAGGTTTCTATTTTTGACTGAAAGTCTTGAAAAAATATAACAGTAGTATATACCAGTGCTGGCGGCCTCCTGAGGCTCCAACTCCTCCTCCTCCTCCTCCTCCTCCACCACCACCGTCAGCATCTCATCCGGTGCTATATCTAAGAAATTAAAGAAATAAAAAATACAGTAAACAACAAAACTGATTTATTTTTGAACAAAAGTCGATGCAAAGTACAACAGAAAAAAAAAAAACTTGACTCGCGGCCTCCTGCTGCGGCTCTGGCTCCCTCTCTCCATCGCCCTCCTCCTGCTCCTCCTCTTCCTCCTCCTGCGCTATACATAAAAAAATTTAAATTAAAATACAGTAAACAAAAAATGTTTCAGTTTTTGACCAAAAGTCGTTGCAAAATAAAACCGTATATACCAGCGCTGGTGGTCACCCGTGGCTCCTCCTCCTCCACTGGGGCACTGGTGCCTGCCGGGGCAGATGCTGCCTTCTTCCTGTCTTCTGCCAAATCCAAAAAATAACACGTAAATAATGCAGACTAGAAAAAATGGTATATCTATACAATATATTGCCGAAAGTATTGCGACACCCCTCCACTACCCACTAGCACTACCAGCTTGACCCACCACTACTCCCATCTCATAGTTCTAAAGTCACAAAATATTTATTTATTTCCTCTGCACATAGACATATATTACCGTTCAATTATATATTTTTTTCAGAAGTAAACATTACGTTTATTCAATAAAAACTATTATTTGTGTTGTGTGCGTACAAAACGCATTGTGCCGACTGCTTTTATTTATTTTATAGAAGGCCTCAGCCTCAGTTTCACTTTCAGTTTCCGCGAATAAAACTGGATATTGCAGAAACAGAAATCCGCCATTTTGTTTTGAAATTTGCATCTAAAGCGTTCAATAATGACACTGCTGCAGCAAACTGAATTGCTGCGCTGAAACAATTCAGCAGCTGCTGAGGATGTATTGAACGCGGCTCTGTTTGGATGCACTTTCAGAAGAACTACATGTCCCATCCTACCACTTAGGAGAGACGCAGAGATTTTTGTTGATGCGCAGATGGGAGCCAATATTGGGCAAGCTGCGGGTCTTCTCGTATGCATCACTCAATCACAACAACCTCCCCCCCAGCACACTACAGTACACACAGTGCCAAAAGAAATCCAGCATTGTAATTTCATCTACATACATCAAATGTCACAATTTTCACGAATACGTAAAATCACAAAAAAGAAGAGCTATGGCAAAACTGCATGTATGAGGAGTCGTGAAAATGCAAAGCTATACACAATCACATTGCATGAAAAAAGGACTAGATAAATCAACGTATTTCTGTGCACATTCGCACATGCAAGCACATTATTATTATTATACAAGATTTATATAGCGCCAACAGTTTTCGCAGCGCTTTACAATATAACATGACACTTACGTTTGGCTATGACACGCCGGATGTGCCTCAGCTGCTCCTCCTCGCGCATCTTGAGGTCGGACCAGCGTTTTCGTAGCTGGTCCTTTGTCCGGTCCTTCCCGAACAACTCCAGGATGGTGGTGCGAACCTTATCGAGGATACAGTCCTTTCTTGCATTATTCTTCCTGCCGTAAGGGCCCTTACGGCAGTCGTAATCTTTACGATCAAAGATGCGGACCAGCTCCAACATCTCGTCAAATGCCATGTTGCTGGCCCGCTTCTTCCTGGGTGGTGTCTCATGGGTGCAAGAAGATGAGGAGGTGTCCGAATGGCACTCGTCTCTTGCAGCCATGATAAATAATAAAAACAATATTTTTTGGCCTGTCCAAAAAGTTGTCAAAAAACTGGCTCAATAAAGTTACGACATCCGCGAGCGCATGCGCGACCCGCGGACGAATCGGATCCGACCCAATTATCGGATCATTGGAAACAAAAACAAGTGATACGCATTTACAAATACAAAATTACAGAATCAGCGATACCAGAATTACCGAAATGGAACCGAAATCACGAATGGAACCGAAATCATGAATAGAGCAAAAATAAATTTCGACTTGACACATTTCAAGTCCATTCGAAATTTTTTCGTTTCGGCTCGGAAAACTTTTCGGATCTGTCGGGTTTCCGAAACCCAAAACGCACATCCCTACCCTACAAGGAAACCTCAGGAAATCCATTTAAGAGTGAGCTTGGAGTACTGACAAATAGGTGTCTTTCTGGTCCAATTTGCGCATCCAGTCACCCTGGAGAAGCATTTCCTTTAGTGTAGGAATACCCTCCATTTTGAAGTGCCAATACAAAACCCACTCATTCAGGGAACAAAGAACCCGCAACCCTTTTTTCCTGACCAGGAACAGATTGCTCACGTATCCCAGGAAAAGAGGGGAGGCCCGTTCTATGACTCATTTGGACCTGAGGTCCGATACCTCTGAGATCCTCCAGACCACCGCCAGTAAAATCAGGTGTGGCTGTATAGACTGGGTCAGGGTCTGCACAAAGTCTATGATGAAGCCCTGCACGTGTTGAGAACCCATATATCTAATGTTAACGACTCCCAGGGATGTAAAGAGCGACAGAAGCGCCCTCCCACTGTGACCAGGAAAAAAGGAATAATTTGACAGGAATGTACCTGCTGGGCATCTAGAGAAGTAAAGGCCTCTCTGGCTTTGTCCTCATGTTCTTGGCTGTGAAGGGAAGAATGAGCTTGTTCTCCCACTGCTGTGGAGGGTTGCGTGGATGTGGTAGTGGTAGGGCCTCAAGATGTGCAAACTGATGTGAAACTCGTTTGGCCGGCGGCTCGGCCCCTGAATCTGCCGGCCTTGCCAAAAACTCTTGGAGAGAAAATGTGTTTCTTTAAAGCCTCGGTTTTATCAGTCGAGGTAAAGGCCTGGGTATATTCCCCCATGTATTTTATAAAATGCTTACCGACATGTAGGCCTTAGGCCGTGCTGCTCAGATCATTGGAAACCAGGGTAATCAGTTTGGGTAAAAAAAATTTAAAAGGACATTTCTGTGCTCCGCCACTAAGGCTGCATTGGCATTGCCAAAGTGACAAAGCTCCCTTTGTAGCCGTTTTGCCACTATGTGGGAATCCAGTTGGGTTTGGGATGTTTTTGCCTCCTCCGCCAGTTCCAAAAGGTGAATTAAGGGTCCAGCCATATCCAACAATTTGTCCACATGGCCTCTCAAAGCATGGTCAACGCAATTTTTTGGCAAACCAGTCCCCCTTATTTTTGAAAGCCAGGGTTTACAGTGGGGCTGAGGTATGTTCGACTGGTCTGGGACATTCAGTTCTGAGTGTAGCCTGGTCAAAACCACTTTCAAATAAGGGACCATGTGATATATTTCTATAAGAGTGTGATACCCCTATAAAATTTACAGAATCCTATAATTTTGCAAATAATTTATAATAGTGCAGTAAACTGGCAGCTGGACCGACACTGAAACTTGTTTAAAAGAGCAGGAACAATGCTTTCAAATGAGGTCCATGCCCCCTCCTAGGTACTATGGATGGCAGCAGATGGGATACCCACCATCCTGTTTTTGATTTATGCATACATGTAGCTATTATAATAACTCTTGCTGCTGGTCACTATTGAGTATGATTCCCTCATTAGATGGTGGTTTTCCTCCTACATCAGGTGTCTAAATCTGAATGCTCGGGGGGGGGGGGGGTAGAGGTTTCAAGTCATCAATATTTTTATGGTAATTGTCTGAAAATTAGAGTGACCCCCTCATTTTAATCAGTGAGTAAGAAAGGCTGAATTACAGGCCTGCTAAGCCCCAGTTAAACAGTGGGTTAATTTATTGGCTTTTCTATAAAATCTGTTCTTTCCATATTATATCATATATTCGAGCAGACTTCCACCGTTCCAAAAAGGGGTCTTTTATGGGAGTTGAACAGAAGGTGAAATAACCACATTATAGTGGAAAAATAGCGATTTTTCTGCAGTTCTGAGGTTTGCTGGCTCTCTGAATTCTCCAAGGAGCTACATTAACCTAATCATACACTCCGTTATCTGGGCAAAGTGAACACAAATATCATTTGAATGTTTCCTTCGCTTCAAAGGTTACCAGGAGGTAAAGAGCACAAGAAATGTAGGGGAGCTCTCCCACCAGTCCTTAGCATTAAAGAGGTTTATTATAGATATCTAATCCCACTGAAGCCTATCCTGAGAAAGTAAAAGTGAGTTCCAAACAAACCTTTACATTGTGGTTCTTGCCTATAGGAATTCTAGAATGATTCCAAGAGAATGTGAAATCTCAATAAACGTTTCTGCAGTTTTTAATGAGGGAAACTGTATTATCTGCCGCCTCTAGTACTAAAAGACCATGTGTAGTGGTTCTGGGCTATAGGGGTGTCTGGTGTGTGAGGTTGAGGAGTTTAATGATTCACATAGGGATAATTTGACACACACACCTATTGCAAACTGTACAAAGGGAATAGAAATAACAGACGTAACTTTTTTTTGCAAAGGATTTAAACATATCATATTCTCCCCCACAGCCTGGGCTCATAATCTTTGGGCCACTGAGCTAGAGAAGCAGTTATCAAAAACTAATATGCTGATGGTGGCTTCAATTTTTTATTTTTTTTTAAATTGAACCTAGGGGTTTTTGTGTGATTCTACCATGGAATTTCAAGGTTCCCATCAAGATCTAACTGGCTACTACAGTGTTCTGCTGATTCAACTTAAAAAAAATTCACTTTTCAACTTCCTATTAGACTTGGTCACCCTTTTCAAGAAAGCACAGTAGATCATTCGAAAGTTGAAACCTGGCAAACAAAAGGGATTGTTTACAAAGCACCGAAATTGCTTTGCAGTTCGGTGATTCCATTTTGCTGAAACTACGGTGAATTCACTATTCACCGAAACCTCAAAGTTGGAGAACGTCACCGAAGAACGCTTAACTGCAAAAAACAAACAAACCAAACTCTCCAATTCTCCTAATAGGTGTTTAAACCTTTCCAGCGATGCCTTTTTTTTCTTCTACTTACTACCGATCGGGACGGAGAGGGGTCCAAAGGACCCCCACCCCTCTTTTGGGTACCTTCCCACATCTGCCAGGAAAGGTCACCTGAAACTGCCGTCATCGCACCGGGAGAGGGTATAAATGGACGGTCTGACTTAAAGGACGTTAGAGCGCACTGGGACTCTGTTCGCGGCGTATGGGATCTCCCCTTTTGATGCAGAGACCCCATGACATGTGGGGGACGACCTACGCACACAGCAAGGCAATTTTATTGTTTTTTGTAACTTTTCTGCAAAGGCTTTTCCCAAGATGTTCTGGTGTTTCTAAGGGTATTTGTGCCCATTCATCCAGTTGAGCATTTGTGAGGTCAGGCACTGATGTTGGTTGAGAAAGCCTGACTGTCACAGATCCCCCTTGGTTTTTTGATACTGGTCCCTGTACACAGTATACTACCTACCCCTCTGATCCTTGCATGGTCGGTAGCGCTAACTTCAGGGAACAGATATTGTAGCACCCAGCAAGGGTTAACAGATACCATAATAGGAGGACACACTTAGCCCAGGTAGCAGAAGGTCCTCCTTATACCAAGGGTGACACTCAGAGCAGGGTTGTCAGGAATAACAGAGTCAGTACACAAAGCAGGGTTCTCAGAAATAGCTGTGCTCATACCCAGAGTCATGCACGTGAAACAACATAATCACAGAAATCACTGCGGGAAGCAAAATCGCGTCCGGCCAATGAGTGCCTGAGCAGACTGATTTGAAACCTGTCGGCGCCACGTTATCATGCTGCTCCCAGCCACCTGACCACCCACATGACCGCTGTGAGCCTGTACATCACTTGGCACCCGAGCAGAGAGGACGGTGCTGCTGGATCACATCTCGTGCACTGGACATGACACTGAATCACAATCTCCATTCCAGTTCATCCCAAGGGTGTTTGATGGGGTTGGTGTCAGCGTTCTATGCGGGCCAGTCAAATTCTTTCTCAACAAACTCCTCCAACCACATCTTTACAGTCCTTGCTTTGTGCACTGAGACTCATTCATGCTGGAATAGGAAAGGGCCTTTCCCAATCTATCCCACAAAGTTTGATGCATCGCATTATTTAAAATGTCTTTGTATGCTGAAACATTAGGATTTCTCTTTCAAGCTCCACCCCTTAAAAATAGCCCCATCCCACTATCCCTCCTCCAGACTTTTTATTTGGTACAATGCAGTCAATCAGGTAACATTCATATATATACGGTCACTCCTTTTCAGTGCAATCAGTTTGTGCTCTTACAATTCTATATAAAGTATGTAATTATTTGCTTTTATATGTGGTTGCATTTTATATAGAATT
Source organism: Leptobrachium leishanense (assembly GCA_009667805.1). Taxonomy (NCBI): domain Eukaryota; kingdom Metazoa; phylum Chordata; class Amphibia; order Anura; family Megophryidae; genus Leptobrachium; species Leptobrachium leishanense. Next base: position 320,477,854 of record CM019066.1, on the reverse strand, counting down.
GTAAGAGCACAAACTGATTGCGCTGGAAACAGTGACTATATAAAGTTGTGACCTGTTGCATATGCCTGAGCTTTGCTAAAAAAAAAAATCTACAGGGTTATCCAAAGAGATCCGAATTGCTTGAGAAAGGTAACCGAACGCTGAAAATCAGCGTTCGGTTACCTTTCCTGGCCATTCGGCTATCCAGAGAGCAGGCAAGTCGCCAAATCCTGGCGAATTGCCTCAATATACGGTGCCTGTTCGGTGCCTATTCGAGGGCAGTGAAATCCCCATGAAAAAGCACTGCTTCGGCTATTCAGAGAACACAAACCAGCAGTTAAGGCTGGGGTCAGACCAGCGCACTTTTAACGTGCGTTCTGGCGCACTTAATCACGGCCGCACTAGCAGCAAATGACGGGCAATGACAGCCAATATACGAAGTACGGTCGCACGAAAGTCCGGCCGCGCAACGCAAGTGAAAAATTAACGCATTTTTTCGAGAACGCAGAACCGCTAGTACGGACGTACAGAGTGTGCTGCAGCGGCATAGCGGTGTGTGTGTGTGATTTGGAGACGTCAGACCCTGCTCGGTGTCCGGCCAACATAATGTCCAGACACCCAAAGTTTCCTGGTTTGGATCCGTAAAAAATCACGCACAAAAATGCGCATCGTATGACCGTTTTCGCGTATTCCATGAAAACTTACGTCAGTGCGTTCGGACGCACTTCTTTACGTTCGCGTGTAAAAATGCTTTTGTTTGACCCTAGCCGAAAGGTTCCCCTAATGCCCTGCCATTCGGCAAATTTATTCAGGAGAATCCCATAGGCTTCAATGTTAAAAATATTCCCGTTTTAATCCAATATCTAATAAACCGTTCATTATAAAATTCTGCAGTAAAGAGTCTCTTTATTTATAGATTTTTTAGGATACTTTAAGCATTCTTAATTTTTTTTTTTTTTTTTTTTTTTTTTTTTTTAAGTTTACTTATTTTTTCTGTAACAGCCATTTTTATTATCATTCCCTGGACCTCATGTGCAAATTTCAGACATTTTCGCTCAGTAGTTTCTTTGCAAACAGCGTTTCATTTTCACACATTCATACAAACGGTTTTGCTAATTTATTCACCTCCCTCGTCTGCGGTCTCAGCTGCTTTGGCTGCGGGTGATCGGCTCCTGCTCGGGTTTCTCCGTGGTTTTTGCAGGTTAATCCAGATGTTTTTGAGGGTTTTCGGCGTGCATTCGCTGGGTTTTGCGGTTCGTTTTCGTCGGGTTTGCGGCAGCTTTTCCCTGCAATTCGGGGACCCTGTGGTGCTTGCTGAATACACCGCAGGGTCACCAAAATGGGATCGGCAAAAGGAACCGAATTGAAGTGAACGAAAAGTCACCGAACGTGCGGTGACTTTTCGAATCTCTTTGGATAACCCTGCTAGTATAGCAAGGCACTAGTGAGAGGGTTCTGTGTTAAAACAGACTCTGGATGCAAAAAAAAGAGAAATTGCAGATGTCATTTGCATGTCTTACCCAGAGTTCCTTGCTGCATTTGGGGAATGTAGCACATGAGCTCTGTGAAGCAGTTCTCTGAATTGCTGGGGTGTGTAAATTACTTCTGCAATTATAAACTTTATTATTTGCTGTGTGGAGGCTTTTAATCAAATTTTTTGGCCTCCACCACAACGTTAAAGAGTGTGTATGTATGTATGTATGTATGTATATACATACATCATAGAATGGCCACACTCAAAAATAAAACAAGTTTATTTATACATTTAAAATGTAGACATGTTTCGGCTCACGTAGGAGCCATTTTCAAGGTTGTGCGTGAGCCAAAACGTCTGTCTACATTTTAAATGTTTAAACTTTTTTGTTTTATTTTTACTTGAGTGCGGCCATTCTATGGTTTATATATTATTCAGGTGGGGCCTAGCACCAAGGTTTTCTCTTTTCCCTGTTTTTTTTCTATTTTTTGACAGGTGTTGCTGGAACCCAGTTTGATTGATATGTTACGGTTAAAGCCCGAAGTGCGGTTAATTTTAGGATTAACCGGGTAATCCTGACATTAACCAGGCGTCATTAGCAAAAGTCCGAAGTGAAATTAAATTTTGGACTTTATCCGGGTAATCTGCAAAGTATCCAGAGGCCTCTGAGTACTCCGGTTTTCTGCTGTATTTCACCCAGCTAATTCGCACATTACCCTAGTGTTGGATAAAGTGTGATGTGCAAAGTATCCAAACACCTCTGGGTACTCCGCTTTTCTTGGGTTTTCAGCTGGTTACAGTTGACTGAATTCTGAGGATTAGCCGGATAAAGCTGCAAACTGTTATCTGACTGATAACAAAATTGTGTTTTTAGTTATTTTTAACCAAATTGTATTCAGTCACAAACCACACTAAATAACCGTCATGTTACTCTGTGTGTTAATTGTCTGAAAATTATGTAATCTATTGGTTATGTTTTATGAATGATATACGCACATATGACCCATAATAAAGATCATGTAACTCTTTCACATTCATATAAGAAACATATCCTGTTACTCTGTACATTTATTATAGCCTTAATATATTTTAGGCTGGGGTCAGACGAACGCATTTTTAATGTGCGTTTAGGCGCACTTAATCACGGCCGCAGTAGCAGCAAATGACGGGCAATGACGGCCAATATACGAAGTACGGCCGCACGAAAGTCTGGCCGCGCAAGGCAAGTGGAAAACTAATGCATTTTTTCGAGAACGCAGAACCGCTAGTACTGACGTACACAGTGCGCTGCGTCGGCATAGCGGCGTGTATGCGTGATAAGGAGATGTCAGACGCTGCTAATGTCCAGCCTACATAACGTCCAGACGCAAAAAGGGTTTTATTGACGATCCGTAAAAGAATCACCCACGAAAATGCGCATCGTATGACCGTTTTCGCGCATTCCGTGAAAAAATACGTTTGGACACACTTTTTGACGGTCGCTGCGAATAACGCGTTCGTTTGACCCTAGCCTAAATGTTTGTCTTTTGCCATTGATAATATCCATAGATATTGGCAAAATTCACTTTTACCCAATCGGGGTTGGACGCTCTGCAGATTACCCAAGTGATGCTGTGGATAGTCCTCAGATTACCCGGGTGAAGCTTCAGACTTTTATCTGAACGATAAGAAAATTTGTTTTTAACCGCACAAGGTTGGGTAGTCTGCAGATCATCCGGGTAAATTTTTCAGCTCTTCCAGACTGTTACCCAAGGGCAATTGGTTAGTCCTAAAATTACCCGGGTAAAGTCTGAATTTTTTTTTAAATTTTTTTTGCAGCTTTACTCAGCCATTTTGGGTAATGTCAGGATTACCCGGGTAATTTTAGGATTAACCACACTTCGGGCTTTAACCGAAACTGATATATATATATATGTTACGGGTAAAGCCCGAAGTGCGGTTAATCCTAGGATTATCCGGGTAATCCTGACATTACCCAAAACCGCTGGGTAAAGCTACAAAAAAAATTTAAATTTCGGACTTTACCTGGGTAATTTTAGGACTAACCCTTGGGTAACAGTCTGGAAGAGCTGAAAAATGTGCACTTTACCCGGAAAATGTGCAAGTCTGAAGCTTCACCCGGGTAATCTGAGGACTATCCAGAGCTTCACCTGGGTAATCTGCAGAGCATCCAACCCCGCTTGGGTAAAAGTGAATTTTGCTATTATCTCTGGATATTCTCAATGTAAATGGCAAAAGACAAACATTACTCTGTATATTCATTATATCCACAATATATTTTAACAGGATATGTTTCTTTTATTTATTTATTTATAAAGGATTTTACCAGGAAGGATACATTGAGATTTCTCTCATTTTCAAGTATGTCCTGGGTTCAAGAACATGGTTACAGAAATACAAAAGTAGTAAAATGCAAGAAATTAACACAAAACAGATATACAGATTAACAGAAAATAAATATGTAGGAAATATAGTCACTATGTTACATGTTTACAGGTGCATTCCTTATTGAGGTATGTTAGTATGGAGCTCTTAAGGGACTTTAGACTGGGGGAAGATTTGATGGCGTCTGGGAGGTTATTCCATAATTGTGGTGCCCTGTAGGAAAATGAGGATCGAGCCACTTGCTTTTTGTATTGTGGTATTGCAAGTAAGGTGCTGTTCCTGGATCGGAGGTTATAGGATGAGGGAACTGCTGAGGGAAGCCGCCTATGGCTAGGGTCAGACTGAGGCAGTGCGAACGCGCGTGCAGGCGCACTTAATCACGGCCGCACTAGCAGCAAATGACGGGCAATGACGGCCAATATACGATGTACGGTCGCACGAAAGTCCGGCTGCGCAACGCAAGTGGAAAATGAACGCATTTTTTCGAGAACGTAAAACTGCTAGTACAGACGTACAGAGTGCGCTGCGTCCGCTAGCGGCGTGTGTGCGTGAATTGGAGATGTCAGACGCTGCTAATGTCCGGCCAACATAACGTCCAGATGCACAAAGTGTTTTATTGATGATCCGTACAAAATCACGGACGAGAAATGCGCATCGTATGACCGGTATCGCGTACTCCGTGAAAAAATACGTCCATTCGTTCGAACGCACTTTTTCACGGACAACGTGAAAATGCGTTCGTCTGACCCTAGCCTATTCAGGTAGGGTGGTAGCTTCCCAGAAAAGCTCTTAAACACCAGGTTGGAAAGGTGAAGGGTGCGTCTAGAATCCAGCGACGGCCAGTTCTTTTAACGTGTCACAATAGTGGGTCATGTAGTTACATTGTAGCACAAAGCGACAGAATGAGTTATATAATGTAGTAAGTTTCTGGAGGTGCGTTTGCGGGGCGGCTGCATACACTACATCTCTTTATTCATTAGCCGGCATAAGCATTTGTTGTACAATCTGCTTTCTTACCGCGGGGCTCAGGCAGGATTTGTTTCTGTAGAGGGCACCTAGTTTGGGGTAAATTTTAGATGAGAGTTTTTCAATGTGGGGGCCAAAGGATAGATTTGGGTCTAACCACATACCTAGATATTTGAGAGAAGTGACTGTGGTCAGCGTGCCATTTGATTTTGTCCTGACACATAGATGGGGTGTTTGCAATTTGTGTAGTTTAGGTTTTGTTCCAAAGAGCATTTGTAACAGTTTTGTCAGTATTTAGAAAAAGTTTGTTATCTTTGATCCACTTTTCTACCTCTGTGAATTGTTCTTGCAGCACGGCCTCCGGCTGTGGGAGATCTGGTTTGCTGGTCTAGATTACAGTGTCGTCTGCGTACATGTGTACAGTTGAGGCTTTGCAGACATTGGGCAGATCATTTATGAATATTGTGAATAGCAGGGGGCCGAGTATCGAGCCTTGGGGTACACCACACGTGACTGGGAGGGGAAGGGAAGTGCTGTCAGAAATGGACACATACTGCGACCGACCAGACACATATGATTGAAACCAGGTTAGCGAGCGATCACCAATACCAGAGTTTTTAAGTTTTTGTAATAAGATGCCATGGTGTACGGTGTCAAAGGCCTTGGCAAAATCAAGGAAGATGGCTCCAGTTAGGTTTCCTTGTTCCATCCCAGCCTGGATATCATTGGAAACTTTTAAAAGGGCAGTTGTTGAATGATTTGGACGGAAGCCGGATTGATCTGGGGTTAAATAGTTCCAATACTGATAGTATTCGCGTAATTGAGTGTAAACACATTTTTCCAGGATTTTAGATTTTTGAATGTGAAAGAGTTACATGATCTTTATTATGTGTCATGTGCTTATATATCATTTTAAAACATTACATAAAGAGTAACTTTATGGTTATTATATCTTTATCTTCATAAATTAATTTTCAGACAATTAATGCACAGAGTAACATGACGGTTATTTAGTGTGGTTTGTGACTGTGGATACAATTTCATTCATTCAGTGCGCCTCAGCATTTGGTGACCCCACTCTGTGACTTTACCTGGTCTTCAGTTTCGTGGCTGAGATGCTGCTGATCCTAAACACTTCCGCTTTCCAGAATACCACTTACAGCTGACCGTGGGAAATCTATCAGGGATGAAATTTCACAGACTTATTGCAAAGGATGCCACCTGTCACAGCACCACACTTGAATACACTGAGCTAACAGCCCATTTTTTTCACAAATGTTTGTAAATATGGACTGCAGGGCTAGTTGAGCGATTTTAGACACCTGAGGCAATGGGTCTGATTGAAACACCTGAATTCAGTAATTAAGAGGTATGTCTCAATAACTTTGTCCACATAGAGTTGTGTTAGTGTATGTGATAAACTATCACACACAAGTGCACTGACAACTAACTTTGTCATATAGACATTTATATATAATCCGGGTAGGCGCACAAAGAGATGTTTGGCAGAAGCAATGTTTTGTAACAATAAATTGACAAATCCTCTGTGTATTTAGATGTGTAAGCTTATCTTCTTTCTGAGTTGTGTATTGGTGCATGGGCCTACCAGACCTGTGTGTAGGGCAGCAGATTACAGAAGAGGCAGCTGATTTTTTTTCTTACAGTTACAAGTTTTTATAAAGCGCTAACAAATTCCGCAGCGCTGTACAATGGGGGAGTACAAGCATGAGACATACATGATAAAGAAGGAAAAGACAACCCTGCCCGTAGGATAGCTTGTCTAGTTTTTCATTCTAAGGCTAGGGTCAGACTGAGGCAGTGCGAACGCGCGTGCAGGCGCACTTAATCACGGCCGTAGTAGCAGCAAATGCCGGGCAATGACGGCCAATATACGAAGTACGGTCGCACAAAAGTCCGGCTGCGCAACGCAAGTGGCAAACGAACCCATTTTGTCGAGAACGTAAAACCGCTAGTACGGTCGTACAGAGTGCGCTGCGTCCGCTAGCGGCGTGTGTGCGTGATTTGGAGATGTCAGACACTGCTAATGTCCGGCCAACATAACGTCCAGACGCAAAAAGTGTTTTATTGATGATCCGTACAAAATCACGAACGCAAATGCGCATAGTATGACCGCTATCGCGTACTCCGTGAAAAAATGCGTCCATTCGTTTGAACGCACTTTTTCACAGACAACGTGAAAATGCGTTCGTCTGACCCTAGCCTTAATGTCCTTTCTTTTAGAGTTCCTATGTATTTGATCTGTGCAGGTGTATAACAGAGCTGCAAAGTTATAGAACTTCCAGCAATGAGCCCCTAAACCATAATAAATATAGTTGGAAATTTGTTGGCGTTTGAAAGTGAGGGTCTGCTGGGAGCTTGTTTTGCACACCTATATATCCTTGTATATTACATTTTAATTGTCATAAGCAGCCCTGATAGGCCATGAATAGATTTCTTAGCTAAAAAATAAACTTGAAACTAACATTGGGTGGGGTGGGGTGGGAGGCAGAATTTGGAGGGCCTGAGTCAGCAACGAGCCTAAAAACACACCTGTTGTAACTGATATTGAGTTCAACAAAAGGGCCTCTAGCTGTCTCTTCAATAGAAATTTCAGTTATGCATATATAAATCCAGGAAACACAATCCGGATCTAGATACCGTCCTGATTTGCACTGAACAATTCTGGTTTGGTCCGGTATGATACGTTGTGAGGCGCTTTAAGGCAAAATATGCAATGTTTCTATGAAACTGGGATTCTTTCAATAACATTCAAAGGTCCTGACCGAAATGACAGATCTGCAAGGATAGAAAAGTTACCTAACAACGACTAAATCTGAACACCAGACTTGTGATGTAATAATTCCACCGGGGATAGATGGAAGGAAAGGATATGATATATATATAGCACTAGCGACTGGTGATAGATAATCTTCTAAAAGGTTCTAACAGTAACCATGGTGGAACAAGCAGGGAGAGCACTGGGGGCAAGTCCTCCCCTGAGCTGCAATCCCATTCTAGGAGATACAGGGGTCCTTTGGGGACCTGTATCTTTGTTTTCATACACCCTAGGCCTAAAAGGTCAGATCAGATGTCATTGAAAAGGCTTTTGTAATAAGAAACTTGGTCATGCAAAATGTACAAAAACACACTAGAAAAAATAGAATACACGAGGCTAAAGTAGTTTTAGTAAGGGGTTCTCCATTTTTTTATTAAATAGAAAAAAAAAAGTACCCTGTAGAATTTATAACAAAGGTTTGGTTGATGTGGGGAAATAAATATATATACTGTCAAGAGAGTGCTCCTAATCACCGCTCGTTACCTGTATAAAAACACCTGGGAGCCAGAAATCTTTCAGATTGATAGGGGATCAAATACTTATTTCACACATTAAAATGCAAAACAATTTATAACTTTTTATAAAATGCGTTTTTCCGGATTTTTTGTTGTTGTTATTCTGTCTCTCACTGTTAGAATAAACCTACCATTAAATTATAGACGGATCATTTCTTTGTCAGTGGACAAACATACAAAATCAGCTCCCTGTACAAACTCTCTGGACCAGTTGAGTTGAGGAAATGCCATACCATCTGGAAGATCTGTTAAGGAGGGCCAAAATGGGGTCCAGAACACCTGGGTACTGAGAACAGTTGATAGGAAGTCAAACACAGAGACCCAGAGTGCTCAGACGTTCGCACAGTCCCACCACATGTGGTTATAATTCGCTACAGAACCACACCCATAAGGCTGGGGTCAGACTAACGCATTTTTAATGTGCGTTTAGGCGCACTTAATCACGGCCGCAGTAGCAGCAAACGACGGGCAATGACGGCCAATATACAAAGTCCGGCTGCGCAACACAAGTGGAAAATGAACGCATTTTTTTGAGAACGCAGAACCGCTAGTACTGACGTACAGAGTGCGCTGCGTCCGCTAGCGGCGTGTGTGCGTGATTAGGAGACGTCAGACACTGCTAATGTCCAACCTACATAACGTCCAGACGCAAAAAGTGTTTTATTGACGATCCGTAAAAAAATCACGCACGCCAATGCGCATCGTATGACCGGTTTCACGCATTCCGTGAAAAAATACGTCAATGCGTTCGGACGCACTTTTTGACGGTCGCTGGGAATAATGCGTTCGTTTGACCCTAGCCTAAGAGCAGATTTTTTTTTAGCATAGATTGAACATTCAACGTATACTATCAGGGGCACCTCTGGTAGGGACAAAACCCACCTGATCTGGGTGGATCTAGTCAGGTAGAAAGTGACTCAGGCAGGTGGTTAGTACTTTGGCATAAATTTTAATATTGAGATACAAACGAGAGACCGGGCGACAATTAGCGCAGGAGCAGAGGTCTTTGCCTTCCTTCAGGATCACCACTATAGATGCCTCCAACATCTCTTTGGAGGGTAGTTGGAATTCAGGCAACGTTCTAAAGATTTACCAGTAAGGGAGCCAAACACTCCCTGAATTTTTTTTATAATCGAATGGGCTGAACTCGTCTGGGCTTGAAGCTTTAGGAGTTTTAAGGTGTTTTAGTATGGGTAAGACCTCATCCACCACTAATGGTTGCTCAAGGGAATGAGCCTGAACACGTGAAAGGGTCCGCAGTGGGAGGGTATGGAAAAAATCCGAGATACGCTCTGGGTCCCCATTCGCAGTTGCACCATTATAGAGTGTGAATAATATCTTGCAAAAGCATTTGCAATGCCTTCTGGGACACTTACTGGGGAAGGTTGGGGTGACTAATCTATGCAATGTGACTACGTTTCCACAGGCCTCAGTGTCGGCGCGCCAGCATGGCGTCAGGTTTATTACCCTTCTCAAACAATTGCCCCACCCGTTGTAAATGTCCCATGGACCTATCGATCTAAAGGGAGTTCAGTTCCCCTCGGACAGCTACCAATTGCAGCTCTCCAGTAAGTGTCCTTGGGCAAGACACCTAACGGTACATACTCGCCACCCAGGACATACTTGAAAACGAGAGAAATCTTAATGTATCCTTCCTGGTAAAATACTTTCTCAAAAAAAACAGCCGGATCTGAGGTTGCCTTATGGGCTTCCTCAAGTCGGGAGATTTTGCTGGTCAGTGATCGTAGCCATCTGCTAGTGGACGTGCGCCATTTGGAGGCTGTTAATATGACCCCGTAGAAATGCCTTGAGTGGACCACAAGCGGGACTGGGAATATTGCGTTGGTGTGCCTGCCCGACAGATGCCACCGCGGGCTTCTGATTTGGCCTGCCAACACAGCTGGCGCGCGTTGTGCGTCATTGGCTGCAGGGGGACGTCTCTGTGCAGAAAATGGTGCATGGCTCGCGCCGGCTATTGGGGAGGCATTGAGGTGGCCCATTGTACCTGTACGCACTGCATCTTCAAGGCCCACTCGCCACGCAGACGTCATAGCACATCCCATGTAGTTAACGATTAATTATAGGAGACGCTTGAATACAGTAAGCCCCTGCAAGCTGCGAGGCGTCCAACTTTTTCACCTGACAGTGTCATCAAGATACAAATATTGATGCCAGACGTTAAACACACTTCTAGCGCTATCGATTACATAGTGAGATGCTACATTAGCACCAACTGTGGAATAGTGCCATAGTAAACAGAAACTGAAGTTTGGAGCAGCAAGATGTGTTTATCAGAGTTTCACACAATGTCTGGTAAGCGAGCACAATAAAAGCAAGTCTACACCATCCCTGTCTATCTGTGCCTGAAACCTGGAATACCCAAAGCATTACTATTCTATTTTTTAAAGCTGGATTCCAAATAAACCGCACTGTCTCATGATATACTAAACAAGTGAGTTTCTAAGGATCTAGCAGCCTGAAGACTCTCTTTCCAATATTAGACATTACAACAGAATGCATTTTATAGACATACATTGTGCAATCTGCAGAGTTTACCAAAACGTAAATGTGCAACATTACCTAAACTGTTTTTGGAAGACTGATATTTGGAAGACTGATAGTGTGATAACTCCGTCTCCTCCAGATAATGACAGTCTTTCTCAGTGATGGACTCTGTATCTTTTCTGGTTACTTTACCAGCCTTGTGATAAGAAATTACCCAACAATTTTAAAACCTATGTCTACACCACTAATATCTATTGACTAACCAGAATCCACAGAGCATTGTCTCTGCATATTATGTTTTTTTTTTCTTCCGGTGTGACCTTTGCTTCAACGTAATTTACTCATTGGATTGGGTAGTGAGATATTCTGGAAATCTATTTTCCTGTAACTGAATTGTAATTGCTTTTCTTTTTAGAATCATGAACAAAACATTCAATCTAGCCAAAAAATATAAAACCATACATATTATTCAGTAAAATTCCACTCCAGAAAGACCAGTCTATATGTAAAAATGTAGGTCCCTATTCTATTTATCATGCTAAAATGGGGACGCAAACAGGGAAAACCTGCGCCTGGAGGTTTCCCAATAGTCTCCCCATTTTAGCGCGATAGTCCAGGGCAGGCGCTACCTCAGCACCTCGACCTGGAATGCAGAGCTTCCGCGCCACCGCGAGTATCACCTCCTGGAGTCCATAGGACTCTGTGGAGGGTTGCGCGTCCGAGTCGGGAGCCCTGCGCGATCTCGCTCTCGCCAGATCACGCAGCACCGCAGAGTGATCACAGAGGGAGACATTAAGCACCAACTTTTTGGTGTTGTTAAACTTTTGCCTTGCGCGTCCAGACGGTAATTATCACTAGCGGTTTGTAATACCTTACTTATCTTCACGCTAATTGATGATTGCACTCCCCATAAGTATAGGATAAGCAAAGTACAGAACGCTCGCGGAAGATATTGCAATCAACGATGTGCTAGCAAATGTAATTTTGTCTCCCTATGAACCCAGCCCTTCTCAGCATGCTTTGTCCAAGAGACTGCAGCCGTGGAACGGTTCTGCACGCACCTTGATCCACCTGTGCAAGCACTTACCACACTAAGTAGCCATTCGCGGTGATCAGCACTGTGCAGGCAGCACTAATCCCCATAACATGCATGCGAGCAATGAATGCACTGTAACTTAAAGGACTGATACATTCTGCAAGCCGTACAGAAGAGGAGGATCCATGCACTGCTGGAGAAAAGGGGAGTCTACATCTTTACGATTATTTTTAATAGCTATTTTATTAAAGATGCTGTAAACAGCATTTGTATAATAATTTAAAGGGAAGGAGACTGACCCAAAAATGGTCCGTACCTCTCCCTGCATGAACTTGTCACTGCAGTCTTCCTCCCCCTCCTGTTTCTAATCCCCCTCACCATCAAGATTGTAATTTCCCACAGGAATAGGGCCCTCACCTCCTCCTGTACCTGTTTGCAGGAATACTGACCTGTCTCTTTTAATTTTTAGAATTGTCCTGTCTTTACCCATTGCACCTTTTGTACAGCACTGCAAAATGTGTTGGTGCTAAAATAATAATAATAAGGGGCGGTATGGATGTAACCTTGTCGTAGAATGTCCTTTTAATTTAGCAGTCACTTTAAGGATTTGTAACTTCAGTGTATAAATTCTACATTACTCCATATTTGCACAGGATTCTTATTCACACTCTACACATTTTGACCACTTTATCTTTGAAAAGCTACAGGGACTTCCACATTCGGAAGCCCTTAAGTAGAAGGGGAGAAGCTGCATGCAGTTGCACAAAGAGACAAAAGGTGAGTAAAATCACATAAAATCAAAAATATTCCACCAACATTTAATAAAAATATTAAAAACAAAATTGGGAAGAGGCTGCCAACAGCTTCTGCCCAATTATTTGAGGGCAAAAATGGGCTCTATTTTTAATATAGTAACCCTTTGAAGGTGGACAAAACACTGTTGATGATTTAAAAAAAAAAAAAAATAATAATAGTGGAACGTGAAAGAAAATTAAAACAAAAAGAGACCGAAACCATAACAACAAAGTGACTGACAACAGCATGAGACAGCAGGGCATAGAGGAGACAGCGGGGCATAGAGGAGACCGGAAGTGCAGCGCCTCTTGTGGCTCGGAGGACTGCTGACACACTGCATCACAAGAATGAATCTAAAGGGTAGGGGGCGTGTCCAAACGAAGCACAGTTTCCCCGAGAGGCTTCCGGAAACAGTCGAGCGGAGCCGAACATCCCCAACCAAAATGGCGGCGGCTGTAGTGATGATGGTGATGGTTCGGCGGAGGCAGTGACTGGCTGTGCCCGTGGCCGCCGCCGGTGTCAAGGGGCCTCGTCGGGGGTCTCTGTCTTTTTAATCCGCGGAGCCCTTCGCGTGTTTTTCTCGCCCGCTGCAGCCCTTTCCTGCCCCCACAGCGGCACCGCGTTTCGCCCGCTCCATCCAACGTCCCCGGGCCTTGCATCTCCACAGACACCGGCTGGCGGGGGCCGCGGACAGCACCATCCCCATGCTCGGGAAGCTAGCTCAGGCTGAACGATGTGTGAGATCTGCACGGAGCTGGTGGAGGTGTTAAACGAGAGTAAGTGTGAGGCCTAAGGCCGGAAGGGGCTGTGGGGGGATCTGGTGACCGGGCTCTAGGGCAGGCCCGGGGGTGGGGGGGATCAGTAGGCCGCGGCCTTCCTGATCAGAAGGGCAGGATCACCTATGGTGCCCCACTGAGGCCTGCACGGCAGCTGTGCAGCCTGGACCAGTCCTGATTGCTTTAGCCGTCCGCCTGTGGCACTGGCCCGGCATGGGGATCATGTGACCGTGCCTTCACCTCCATCTGGCTGCCAGAAGATTGAGTGGGACCCGGTGTGTGCCGGGGCCTTACTGCACCTCCTGAGGGCATCAGCCCCTTTCTATAAAGGCCTGAGCAATCCAGCAGGAGAGACAGGGGGCCTCATACACCCTGCATTACACCGTGACAACACACCGCCTGCAGCTTCTCACTGAGCCCAGGCCTCCACAAGAAACTGTCAAACCCGGGACTTGTGTGTGTGTGTGTGTGTGTGTATATATATATATATATATATATATGTGTGTGTGTGTTTCATCAAACCGAGGCCACACACTGGTCTGCTCATATAAATCCAAACTTTATTGCAAATTTAAACATTGACATTTTGGTTTGAAAGACACGCAACATCGATCGGTTAATTTGCAATAAGGGACTTTTTGTGAAGACCTGTTTAAACCCTCGGTTTTCGTGCTGTGGAGCTGCACTGGGGCTGAGTCGCTTAGCGGTCAATTATTTATTTTGAGTGCCCACTTTTGGATATATAATGTGTTTTGCACAACATTATATAGATGAATGCATTTAGGATTCACTTTTCTTTTGCTGCTTCCCAAGATTTGTCAATGTAGTAATAAAAAAAAAATACAAAATCACACCTCTCTCCCTCCCTCCGGGATAAAGCTTTAAGGACAGGGCCTATCCCGTCACGGGACTAGTGTTAGTTTAATCAACTGATAATTTTTGTGAAAGGTTTGGATGTCGCCTAGTTTTCGTCGCTGAAATAGTGTCGTCTGCAAAGTTATGACGAAAATCTGACGTTTCTGTTGTCTAATGAAAGCTGGATGAATAAATATTAAGTTGGTTTTTAGTCATATATATTCCTTTGACTAAAATGCCATTTTAGATTTTGTCTAAATTAAGATTATTTAATTTGTCAGATTGAGGTGGTGATCAGTTTTTATGTAATCTGTGATCATATCTTGTAACCAAGTCCTCATCCTTTTTAATATTGTAATTTTTTTTACATATGATGTGTAGACAAGAGTAGACAAGGCGGTTAATACTATTTATTGTCATTTTATATCACAGCAACAGTTTCCATGCTGCTTTAATAATTGGATTTATCGAACACTTATATTCGTCTCTGGTTACTAAGTTTGTAAATAACATACTCTGCTCAAAAAGTAAAGGGAACACTTAAACAACACAATGTAACTCCAAGTCAATCACACGTCTGTGAAATCAAACTGTCACTTAAATACACATGCTGTTGTAGAAATGGAATAGACAAAAGGAGGGAAGTATAGGCAGGTAGCAAGACAGCCCCAATAAAGGAGTGGTTCTGCAGGTGGTGACCACAGACCACTTCTCAGTTCCTATGCTTTCTGGCTGATGGTTTGGTCACTTTTGAATGCTGGCGGTGCTGTGACTAGTGCAGGGGTCAGCAACCTTGGTTCCCTGATGTTTTGAGAACTACATCTCCCAAGATGCTCAGTCACCCATCAGGCTGACTGAGCCACATGGGAAATGTAGTTCCCAAAACATCAGGGAGCCAAGGTTGCTGACCTCTGCTCTAGTGGTAACATGAGAAGGAGTCTACAACCCCCACTAGAGGCTCAGGTAGTGCAGCTCATCCAGGATGGCACATCAATGCGAGCTGTGGCAAGAAGGTTTGCGGTGTCTGTCAGCGTAGTGTCCAGAGCATGGAGGCGCTATCAGGGGACAGGCCAGTACATCAGGAGACGTGGAGGAGGCCAACAACCCAGCAGCAGGACTGCTACTTCCGCCTTTGTGCAACAGGAGGAGCACTGCCAGAGCCCTGCAAAATGACCTCCAGCAGGCCACAAATGTGCATGTGGCTGCTCAAACGGTCAGAAACAGACTCCATGAGGGCCTGACGTCCACAGGTGGGGGTTGTGCTTACAGCACAACACCGTGCAGGACGTTTGGCATTTGCCAGAGAACAACAAGAGTGGCAGCTTCGCCACTGGCGCCCTGTGCTCTTCACAGGGTGTGCTCTTCACTATGAAAGCAGGTTCACACTGAGCACACGTGACAGGGTGTGGAGAACGTTCTACTGCCTGCAACATCCTCCAGCATGACCGGGTTTGGCAGTGGGTCAGTAATGGTGTGGGGTGGCATTTCTTTAGATGTCCGCACAGCCCTCCATGTGCTCGCCAGAGGTAGCCTGACTGCCATTAGGTACCGAGATGAGATCCTCAGACCCCTTGTGAGACCATATGCTGGTGGTTGGCCCTGGGTTCCTCCTAATGTAAGATGAAGCTAGACCATGTGGCTGGAGTGTGCCAGCAGTTCCTGCAAGATGAAGGCATTGATGCTATGGACTGGCCCGCCCGTTCCCCAGACCTGAATCCAATTGAGCACATCTGGGACATCATGTCTTGCTCCAACGCCACGTTTCACCACAGACTGTCCTGGAGTTGGGGGATGCTTTAGTCCAGGTGTGGGAGGAGATCCATCAGGAGACCATCCGCCACGTCATCAGGAGCATGCCCAGGCATTGTAGGGAGGTCATACAGGCACGTGGAGGCCACACACTGAGCCTCATTTTGACTTATTTGAAGGACATTACATGAAAGTGGGATCAGCCTGTAGTGTTGTTTTCCACTTTTAATTTTTAGTGTAACTCCAAATCCAGACCTCCATGGGTTGCTCAATTTGATTTCCATTGATAATGTTTGTGATTGTTGTCAGCACATTCAAATATGTAATGACCACAGTGTTTAATAATAATATTTCATTCATTCAGATCTAGGATGTCTTATGTTTGTGTTGCCTTTATTTTTGAGAAGTGTACATTATAACACAGGATTTGACAAATGATACAATGTCACTGCAGGATCGTGTTACCAAGGGAATGTATGATATGATTATGTGTGTAAATCTGATATTTATGTCCAGATTGAGTGCAACCTCACTGTTCTGTGTATTTACAGTGTAATAATTTTTTCAGAATTAGTTGAAGATCAACATCGATTTTACGGTTTATATTCCTCTATTAAAAATAGGTCTCTTTTTTGTCCTCAAATCTCTGTGCAGATGCTGGCGGCCACCAGTTTGTGCATCGCTACGAACCAGTGCACTTTTAAGTACACAGGTTCTGTAGTGCCTGCGCAGAGAAATGAATCAGAGCTGCGCATGCATGTGCAGATCTAACAATCATTGATTCTGAGACCACTCGTTACCCAGGACAGTCTCAGCAGGTGCCATCGTGTCTCTCTCCCCCTACCCCTCTCTCCCTCGTGGGGGGGCCCTCCTCATATCCTGACCACTTTAAAACAAAGTGGTCAGGATGAGTAGGTATCCCTTTTATTGTCCAATCATCGGCAGAGCCAACAAGCCAGTATTTCACTGCTGGTTCAGACTCTTTCGGGACCTTCATGCAACTCTTCGGACCCTCTTTCCTGGGAAGGCTAAAAAAAAAAAAAAATTACTATAATATTAATGTTTTTTTTAAATGTTTTTATATAACTGAAGCGTGATGTGGAGAAACTGATATAGAAGATCAAAAACCTTTTCGTTGGTCAGATGTATTGAACACAGAATATACAAAATAAAGCGGGGCTTGGAGTCTGTGGAAATGTAGGCGCAACCACACGTCTGGTTTTATATGTATTATGAAGAACTAGATAATATTTTAAAATAACATTTGTGCAAAATAATGTGAAAATGTACGAGTCAGTAGAAAGAAATTTTGGCTGCCTGAATCTGGATTTGCTAGACTTGGTAGTAAAATCTGCAGACGCCTGTCACACACAACCTGCAATAATAGGTGTATGTACAAAGCCTTGACACATTTAGTGAATCCTGTGACGCTATGTTTATTCTACTTTTTTCAAACTGGTTTTAAAGCTAAGACAATGCAAGTCCCGCTGCCGACACGGCTTTCCCGGCAGTGTCCTGATTTGAGTGGGTTTATTTGTTTTGAAAAGTCTTTTAACTGCTTGCTGCTGGAAGCTCCTGGTGGCAAGGTACTATATTAACACCTCAGAGCAGCATTTCACGCCCCGCTGAGGCTGGCCTATGGCCCCTCCTACATTGCACGCGCTTTGCTTGCATCACTGGCTGTCGCTGATCATGTCATTGGCTGCCGTGGGACATCAGTTACCCCGCAGGCAGCCAATGACACGATCAGCATGTGTGCATGGTATGTGGGCCGATTGCATCATGGGGAGTTTTATGCCAGCGTGCTGCATTTAGGCCCACTCCCGTTGGCATGCGTAACAAACCCTGCAGCGATAAAGATAGTATTTTATGACATTACACTGATCAGGTGCAACATTAAAACTGACGGGTGAATAAGTTTGTTACGTATATGTTGCGGCCATTGCCAGGTACCACTGTAAGTGAATAGTCCTTTGCTTTCATGTGTTGGAAGCAAGAAAAATGGACGAAAAGTAGGGATGCATCAATACTAGTATCGGTGCCGATACCGGCATTTGTACGAGTACTTGGTACTCATGCAAATGCCTGATACCGGAAGCCAGCACTGAGCCCGTTTGCCAGTATCCGAGGGGCTGGAGCTGCTAGCGGAATGCATTAAGAGCTTTCCGCTAGCATTTCCCTCCTGTCCATGTGGGCAGGGCCGCCTGGCCGTATCATGTGGTCCTCTGAGCGGTCGCTGGACTGTGACAAGTACCTTGCATACTTTTCACACAAGGTATGCGAGTGCTTGGTCAAAGGGATGGGTTGATGCGCAGCTTAAGGCCATGTTTTCTTTCTCAAATGAACGCGGCTACAAGCACTTGGTCATAGATGATGTCAGCATGAAATCGGGGTTAATAAGCTAAAGTGGTCAGGGTACGTAGAGTGTCCCTTTTTTAAATAATTTCGTGAACAAACTGAATGGGAGGAGGGACTGGAGGTGGGAGTGACTTTGCTCAAGTGACTTGTCCTGAGTGTGAGAGGGAGTGGGTATGGACAAAAGACCGGATCTGAGTGTGGGAGTGAGTTTGGGGAAAGGGACCAGACCAAAGGGAGGGAATGGCAGTTCCTGACAAAAGAGGGTGTGGCAGGGAGGGTGGGGTGGTGGCACAGGACTCCAGCTTCAAGTAAGGATAAAACACAGGTCCTTCACCCAGTGGCAGTATCCCATGGTTTGTGTTATAGTTCTACTGTTGTAAACTGAATAAAAACTGGTTTTGTCTGACATAGCCCTAGAACTAAATCCTACCTAGTAAAACTAAAGCAGTGGCGAGTCTTCTCCAATCAGCTCCGAAGCTGAGGTTATTTATAGGGATGCACCGATACCAATTTTTTAAGACAGAGTACGAGTACCGAAACTTTTGTTCAAGTACTCACCGATACCAAGTACCGATACTTTTATTTTATGTCACGTGACGCTTTCCAATAAGAACAGACCTCATATAAAGCCCCCAGATCTCATATGCCCCCCCCAGCTCATGGATATGCCCCCCAGCTCATGGATATGCCCCCCCAGCTCATGGATATGCCCCCCCAGCTCATGGATATGCCCCCCCAGCTCATGGATATGCCCCCCCAGCTCATGGATATGCCCCCCCAGCTCATGGATATGCCCCCCCAGCTCATGGATATGCCCCCCCCCCCAGCTCGTGGATATTGCCCCCAGCTGGTGGATATTGCGCCCCAGCTGGTGGATATTGCGCCCCAGCTGGTGGATATTGCGCCCCAGCTGGTGGATATTGCGCCCCAGCTGGTGGATATTGCGCCCCAGCTGGTGGATATTGCGCCCCAGCTGGTGGATATTGCGCCCCAGCTGGTGGATATTGCGCCCCAGCTGGTGGATATTGCGCCCCAGCTGGTGGATATTGCGCCCCAGCTGGTGGATATTGCGCCCCAGCTGGTGGATATTGCGCCCCAGCTGGTGGATATTGCGCCCGCAGCTGGTGGATATTGCGCCCCAGCTGGTGGATATTGCGCCCCAGCTGGTGGATATTGCGCCCCAGCTGGGGGATATTGCGCCCCCCCAGCTGGTGGATATTGCGCCCCCCCAGCTGGTGGATATTGCGCCCCCCAGCTCGTGGTTTCTCCCCCCCAGCTCGTGGTTTCTCCCCCCCAGCTCGTGGTTTCTCCCCCCCAGCTCGTGGTTTCTCCCCCCCCAGCTCGTGGTTTCTCCCCCCCCCAGCTCGTGGTTTCTCCCCCCCAGCTCGTGGTTTCTCCCCCCCAGCTCGTGTTTCTCCCCCCCCAGCTCGTGGTTTCTCCCCCCCCAGCTCGTGTTTCTCCCCCCCAGCTCGTGGTTTCTCCCCCCCCCAGCTCGTGGTTTCTCCCCCCCCCAGCTCGTGGTTTCTCCCCCCCCCAGCTCGTGGTTTCTCCCCCCCCAGCTCGTGGTTTCACCCCCCCAGCTCGTGGTTTCTCCCCCCCAGCTCGTGGTTTCACCCCCCCAGCTCGTGGTTTTTTCCCCCCCCAGCTCGTGGTTTCCCCCCCCAGCTCGTGGTTTCCCCCCCCAGCTCGTGGATTTGCCCCCTCCCCCTCCACTCATACTTGCCTCCTTTAGCGACGCCGGGAAAATCTTCGCGCGCGCTCCTTGGAAGGTCTCCAGCCGCGACCACGTGGGACCATGTGATCGCGGCTGGGGTCCTTCCAACGAGCGCACGCGCGGAAACTTTCCCGGCGTCGCTCAGGAAGGTAAGCATGAGCGGAGAGCAGCTGCAGGGCCTGTCCGAATGCTCCGACAGGCCCTGCAGCTGCTCTCCTCACTTTGTTTATACTTACCTTCCTTAGCGACGCCGGGAAAGTTTCCGCGCGCTCGTTGGAAGGACCCCAGCCGCAATCACATGGTCCCACGTGGTCGCGGCTGGGGACCTTCCAAGGAGCGCGCGCGAAGACTTTCCCGGCGGCGCCCAGGAAGGTAAGTATTAAACAATGCGGAGAGCAGCTGCTGGGCCTGTCCGAATGCCGATAGAGCATTCGGACAGCCACCCCAGCCCCTCGGATGCCGGCTCAATGCCGGCTTCCGGTATCGGAAAAAAATATCGGGGGCACTGCACGAGTACCAAGTACTCCTGCAGTACCCGGTATCGGCACCGATATCGATACTAGTATCGGTATCGGTGCAACCCTAGTTATTTACGTTTAACTCGTTCTGACTCTAAACAGTGTGCAATGTACACAGGACGATTAACCCCTTAAGGGCGCAGGGCGTACCATGCCGTCCTGCACCACGTGGGCTTTAATGCCGCAGGATGGCATGGTACGCCCTGCGGCGTTTGGTGCCTCTGCGCGCCGAAAAACGGCCCGCCTCCCTTCCCACAATGCCGATCGCTGGCTGGGGGTCTGCCTGACACCCGGGCAGACCCTCCCAGCTGGCGATCGGCATTGTGGGAAGGGAGGCGGGCCGTTTCCCTTGTGAAACATCCAAGCAGCCAATCCGGCGCTTGGATTTGACAGTTGCAGCAGTGACAAGCTGTCACCTCTGCAACTGTCAGAATGTCTCAGCCAATGATTGTTGCATTGGCTGAGACATTGTCTCTGCCCCTTTCTCCTGTTCCTCATTGCGATCTGAGGAGCAAGAGAAAGAGGCAGAGAAGGAGCAGGACAAGAAAAAAAAACGAAAACCCCAGGCACTGTACCCCCCCCCAGGCACTGTACCCCCCCCAGGCACTGTACCCCCCCCAGGCACTGTACCCCCCCCAGGCACTGTACCCCCCCCAGGCACTGTACCCCCCAGGCACTGTACCCCCCCCAGGCACTGTACCCCCCCAGGCACTGTATCCCCCCCCAGGCACTGTACCCCCCAGGCACTGTAACCCCCCCCCCAGGCACTGTACCCCCCCAGGCACTGTACCCCCCCAGGCACTGTACCCCCCCCAGGCACTGTAACCCCCCCAGGCACTGTACCCCCCCAGGCACTGTCCCCCCCCCAGGCACTGTCCCCCCCCCAGGCACTGTACCCCCCCCAGGCACTGTACCCCCCCCAGGCACTGTACCCCCCCAGGCACTGTCCCCCCCTCCCAGGCACTGTACCCCCCTCCCAGGCACTGTCCCCCCCTCCCAGGCGCACTGTCCCCCCCTCCCAGGCAGTGTCCCCCCCCCCCTCCCAGGCACTGTCCCTCCCCCCCCTCCCAGGCACTGTCCCCCCCCCCCTCCCAGGCACTGTCCCTCCCCCCCCTCCCAGGCACTGTCGTCCCCCCCCCCCTCCCAGGCACTGTCGTCCCCCCCCCTCCCAGGCACTGTCGTCCCCCCTCCCAGGCACTGTCGTCCCCTCCCCAGGCACTGTCGTCCCCCCCCCTCCCAGGCACTGTCGTCCCCCCTCCCAGGCACTGTCGTCCCCCCCCCTCCCAGGCACTGTCGTCCCCCCCTCCCAGGCACTGTCGTCCCCCCCCCTCCCAGGCACTGTCGTCCCCCCCCCCCTCCCAGGCACTGTCGTCCCCCCCCCTCCCAGGCACTGTACCCCCCCCAGGCACTGTACCCCCCCCAGGCACTGTACCCCCCCCAGGCACTGTACCCCCCCCCAGGCACTGTACCCCCCCCCAGGCACTGTACCCCCCCCCAGGCACTGTACCCCCCCCAGGCACTGTACCCCCCCCCAGGCACTGTACCCCCCCAGCACTGTACCCCCCCCAGGCACTGTACCCCCCCCCAGGCACTGTACCCCCCCCAGGCACTGTACCCCCCAGGCACTGTACCCCCCCAGGCACTGTACCCCCCCGGCACTGTACCCCCCCAGGCACTGTACCCCCCAGGCACTGTACCCCCCCAGGCACTGTACCCCCCCCCCAGGCACTGTACCCCCCCAGGCACTGTACCCCCGCACTGTACCCCCCCAGGCACTGTACCCCCCAGGCACTGTACCCCCCCAGGCACTGTACCCCCCAGGCACTGTATCCCCCCCGGCACTGTATCCCCCCCGGCACTGTACCCCCCCCCCAGGCACTGTACCCCCCCAGGCACTGTATCCCCCCAGGCACTGTACCCCCCCAGGCACTGTACCCCCCCAGGCACTGTACCCCCCCCAGGCACTGTACCCCCCCCAGGCACTGTCCCCCCCCAGGCACTGTCCCCCCCTCCCAGGCACTGTACCCCCCTCCAGGCACTGTCCCCCCCTCCCAGGCACTGTCCCCCCCTCCCAGGCACTGTACCCCCCCAGGCACTGTACCCCCCCAACCAGGCACTGTACCCCCCCAGGCACTGTACCCCCCCCCAGGCACTGTACCCCCCCCAGGCACTGTACCCCCCAGGCACTGTACCCCCCAGGCACTGTACCCCCCCCCCCAGGCACTGTACCGTACCCCCCCCAGGCACTGTCCGTACCCCCCCAGGCACTGTACCCCCCCCCAGGCACTGTACCCCCCCCCAGGCACTGTACCCCCGGCACTGTACCCCCCCCAGGCACTGTACCCCCCAGGCACTGTACCCCCCAGGCACTGTAACCCCCCCCAGGCACTGTACCCCCCCCAGGCACTGTACCCCCCCCCAGGCACTGTATCCCCCCCCGGCACTGTATCCCCCCCGGCACTGTATCCCCCCCCAGGCAACTGTACCCCCCCAGGCACTGTAACCCCCCAGGCACTGTACCCCCCAGGCACTGTACCCCCCAGGCACTGTACCCCCCAAGGCACTGTACCCCCCAGGCACTGTACCCCCCCAGGCACTGTACCCCCCCGGCAACTGTACCCCCCCAGGACTGTACCCCCCAGGCACTGTACCCCCCCAGGCACTGTACCCCCCCCAGGCACTGTACCCCCCCCAGGCACTGTACCCCCCCCAGGCACTGTACCCCCCCCAGGCACTGTACCCCCCTCCCAGGCACTGTACCCCCCCTCCCAGGCACTGTACCCCCCTCCAGGCACTGTACCCCCCTCCCAGGCACTGTACCCCCCCTCCCAGGCACTGTACCCCCCCTCCCAGGCACTGTAACCCCCCCTCCCAGGCACTGTACCCCCCCCAGGCACTGTACCCCCCCCCCAGGCACTGTACCCCCCCAGGCACTGTACCCCCCCCCCCAGGCACTGTACCCCCCCCAGGCACTGTACCGTAACCCCCCCCAGGCACTGTAACCGTACCCCCCCAGGCACTGTACGTACCCCCCCCCAGGCACTGTACCCCCCCCCGGCACTGTACCCCCCCAGGCACTGTACCCCCCCAGGCACTGTACCCCCCCCAGGCACTGTACCCCCCCCCAGGCACTGTACCCCCCCAGGCACTGTACCCCCCCAGGCACTGTACCCCCCCAGGCACTGTACCCCCCCAGGCACTGTATCCCCCCCCAGGCACTGTACCCCCCCGGCACTGTAATCCCCCCCCAGGCACTGTAGCCCCCCCCAGGCACTGTACCCCCCCAGGCACTGTACCCCCCCCAGGCACTGTACCCCCCCAGGCACTGTACCCCCCCCAGGCACTGTACCCCCCCCAGGGTCACTGTACCCCCCCCCCAGGCACTGTACCCCCCCCAGGCACTGTACCCCCCCAAGGCACTGTCCGCCCCCCAGGCACTGTACCCCCCCCAGGCACTGTACCCCCCCAGGCACTGTACCCCCCCAGGCACTGTAACCCTCCCCCAGGCACTGTACCCCCCCCCCAGGCACTGTACCCCCCAGGCACTGTAACCCCCCAGGCACTGTAACCCCCCCCCCAGGCACTGTACCCCCCCCCAGGCACTGTACCCCCCCCCCAGGCACTGTACCCCCCCCCCAGGCACTGTACCCCCCAGGCACTGTACCCCCCCCCAGGCACTGTACCCCCCCCCCCAGGCACTGTACCCCCCCAGGCACTGTACCCCCCCCCCAGGCACTGTACCCCCCCCAGGCACTGTACCCCCCCCCCAGGCACTGTACCCCCCCCCAGGCACTGTACCCCCCAGGCACTGTTACCCCCCAGGCACTGTACTCCCCCCAGGCACTGTACCCCCCAGGCACTGTACCCCCAGGCTGTACCCCCCCCCAGGCACTGTACCCCCAGGCACTGTACCCCCCCCAGGCACTGTACCCCCCTCCAGGCACTGTACCCCCCCAGGCACTGTACCCCCCCAGGCACTGTACCCCCCAGGCACTGTCACCCCCCCCAGGCACTGTACCCCCCCCCCCAGGCACTGTACCCCCCTCCAGCACTGTACCCCCCCAGGCACTGTAACCCCCCCCAGGCACTGTACCCCCCCCCAGCACTGTAAGGTACCCCCCCCAGGCACTGTACCGTACCCCAAGGCACTGTACCCCCCCCCCCCAGGCAACTGTACCCCCCCA
>CM019066.1:319006387-319163887 GCA_009667805.1 Leptobrachium leishanense | reverse complement strand
TTAAATATTCCATCTTATACAGATACCACATTTTAGCTATGATGGAAAGCTATGTTATTTTTGTAAATAAATCAAGTTCAGCACAATTTTAGGACACTTGTTGTCTTAACGAATTTTAGAAAGCTAAAACAGAAAACTAGAATCCTAGCCAGTATTGTCCTAAGTGACATAGAAAATCAAGCGTGCTACAAATAAAACGAGTTAAACACCCGTTAACTTATTTTTTATACATTGTATAAATTATTAGATAATAAATAAATAATACAAGTTGTTAACATATAAAATGTACACAAAAGTTAGGATCCCCTTAAAATATATATCAGTATTGCTCAAGGTTAAACATGGCTCAGTCAGGATCTGATTTCAAAGAAATGGAATTTGGTAAGGTAACAACTGCCTTATGATATCTATTCCATAATGCATTGGAAGTCATGGTTCCTTCTCTCGAGTCAACTTGGCAATGGGATGAATGAAAAATTAAATGCTCCGTGTGCACTGAAAAATGTAATGGTTGACAGGATGGAGCTTAGAAAGCAGAGGCCACGAGGATGTCACAATTTAGGTAAACTGTCTAACAGCATACTGAATAAAAATTGGTTATATCAGCCCTCTGCAGGTGAGTCATACATGTTTGCCTGGTCTAGACATAAGTGAAGATGTCTCAAAGAGAAATAAATTGCTTTAATTGAGCAAAGTTCTTTTTGTAGCTTTAGTGCGTACCATATTTCAATCAGGAGAAAACAAGTGTCCTTCAGATTAATTGTAAATTCTCTCAGAATTACAACAGCTGCTGCATGCATTTATCTAACGAGACTGCTAGTAAATGAATAGGTTTTCTCACAAATAAATAAAATGCTCAGAAAACTGTCAATCAAGCCTTTGGCATGCCAATAATATAGAATCAATACTAGTAAGAATGGACAGGTAGACTAGGAGAATCTTTCCATTGGTACTTCTTCTACTCTTCTTGATGGCTTAGGCTAGGGACAGATGAGCGCATTTTCTGCGGCCACCGTCAAAATGTACGTCGATGCGTGCGCACGCATTTTTTCACGGAATACGCTTAAGTGGTCAGACGACCACAGTCGCACAGTCGCAGGTACTCACCAACGCAATTTTAGGGAAATCCGGCTGTTTGAACGTTATGTAGGCCGCACACTAGCAGCGTCTGACGTCTCCTAATCACGCACACACGCTGCCATGCGGCCGCAGCGCACTCTGTACGTCTGTAGCAGCGGTTTCACTTTCTGAGAAAAATGCGTTCATTTGCCGGTTGCGTGGTGTCGGCGCACTTTTGTACGCACGTACTGCGTATATTGGCCGTCATTGGCCGTTATGTGCTGCTACTGCCGCCGTGATTTAGTGCGCCTGCACGCGCGTTCCGACTGCCCCACTCTGACCCTAGCCTAAGAGGTTCAACTTTCAAGCTATGTTTTCAATGAATGCAGCCTGTAGCCAACTTGTTCTTTATTTAGGGACTGCCTGTTAGGAGGGAGATGGGATTTAAAGCACCAGAGAAGTGAAGGGAACTGCAAGATAGAGACACTTTCATTGAAAAAGCTAAGGTAAGTACAGATGCTGCACATCGCTGAGGTATACATCACTGACATTTATGATATAGCCATAGCATAAAGTAGGTTTCCACATAATAGATTTTCACTGGAGAATTCAGAGGAATGCTGCAGATGTACAGATTGTCATAGATAATGCAACCTAATGTAAGTGATGGAATTTAAGTGCAGGTTTAGTAAAATAATTGTTTTTTCCTATTGTAACTATCAGTGATTCCTTAACTGTCACTCTGATCTAGATCATAAACTCATACCCATCACATTGCACTAAAAGGACACACCAGCCGCCTTGACCATTTAATGTATTTTAAGTAGTCATGATGAACTGTCATGGTCCTCACCGCCGGCGCCGTAAAAATTCCAAATAAGTTGCCATTCCCACTTAGTGGACACTCCAGACCAGGTGTTTCCCTGTTCCCTTGTCCAGGTGCCCAGGAGTCCATGCCAGGTTTTTCGTGTAATCCAAACCTTGGCCTGGGCCACCTTTACAGTTGCATTCCACCCTAGAGGGAGTGCTTCTGCATTGAAGTCTATCAGAAGCCCTTTACCTGTGTGCAGTGCACATCAGTTACCTGTCGAGAAGACCCTGCTAAACCTCTACCATACCTTATCATTGTTTACTCGTTTATGACCTTTGCTTTGGACTCTGACCATTCTTCTGACAGCCGCCTGCCTCAACCTATGCTTTGAACTTTGCCCACGTTTCCTAGATTGCCCCTTTTGGAAACCTCGCCTGACACTCATATTTGTGTGGCCTTTTTCCACATTGTTTCCTGATTCTCAGCCCCCTCCTTCATTCTGCCTTATTCCCAGTAAGTGTCCTTGTGCTTCTCCAGTTGCTCTGTGTGTCTTTCTGTTACAGTCAGCCCTCTTCCTGTTCTGCCCCTTTGTCTCTTGTTTCAGAATTTTGTATTTACTCGGTCCACTCCAGTTCCTGTCCTGTCCACCTGGTGAGTTCTATCCTGTGTCTTGTGCTTAGTACATCAGTCCCATTCCTGTCTCGCCCAGTCACCCGTTCTACTTTATTATTATCCAGTGTTCCCCTTGGTTTATCCCTGCTGTTGTTTTCCCCTCTTGAATAAACCTTTTATCTGTTTATAAGCCATATATCTGTCTTGCTCCACTTTCTCACCACACCTGGGTTCGACCCTGCAACCCCGGCAACCCAGTCATGACATGAGCTGAGTTTCCCCATCATTCCCCCTTCTGGATGGCTGTCTCCATGGGCTGATTCATGCTTCCAAAGTGGATGGCTCTCTTACACCTATTAGACTATCGATCAGTTTACGCTGGACAGCCTTCCAGAGTTTGGATATCATGCACCATTCTGCAGAAGCATGGAAAGACAGTGCAATTTCTGAAGCAAGTGTTTAGTCCACTGACAGATTTAAGATATTCTAAGTTAAAATGGGGTAAAGGGTTTCAGGGAGGGGGGTAATGTGTAATCCCTCTGTCCTCTACCTTTTGTTTACCTCAGTGTATCCTTTTAAATTATAGTTAGTTTTCAGACCTTTGAGATACCCTAATAATTCACTATACGTTAAAGTGAGCATTACCTGTTAAATAACTCTCTCTCTGAGCTTTAACACAAGTTAAGCACCCTTATCCGGAAAAGTCGGGATCTTGCAAATTCCGGATACAGATTCTTCTGCATTTCAGAATCCGTGAGAATCCAATATCTTAGAAGAAGGGATTCATGACGAGAGGGCCACGGTCTCCTTCCTGCTGCACCCACCAGCATGTACACACTCTGGGAAAGTTGTACTGGACTACTCTATGGAAATGATGCTCGGTGCCAGCAGCAACATAAAAGGAATCACAAAATAGATTAAATGGCTCAGATAGACGTGAACTTAACTTTTGGAAGTTGGAGTCTTTTAGAGTTTAAAAGAAAGACATCCCCAAGCCTCCTCAACCCTAACCTAGTAACCTAGAATTACCCATTATTATTAAATATGATTTTACATATACTTGTATATATTATTAATTTAAACATGTTCATATTTTTCATTTAAAATCCAGTCAAAGAGATACAACAAAAAAGCACAATAAGTGAAGTAACAAAATAAAAAGAGAAAGTTAAAATCAATACATAGAAATGCTCTTCAAGGGAAAAGCCAACCATGGTCAAAGCACAGAGGTAATTAAAAATAAAACTTGGTAGATCGGGGACTGAAAGAAGGTAAGGGAAACATAAAATAGACAATTTAGTGGTGGGGAGACTGATGAAGGGCGAGAAAACAAAAATTAAGGACTAAAAGAAAAAGAAATAGAGAAAAGGGGAGAAAAGGGGGATAAGGGGAGGGTGGTATATCAAAACAGACAGTGGACATGGAGCAGTCTGAACAAAAGAAATGACATGAGTGAAAGCGTCATCGACAAGTGCAGAACAGTGGAAAATTGTCAACAAGCTCCAGCTGGAGAAAGAACAGTAGAAAAAAGGGTACAGAATGCGAGCTACACCTCAGCTGTCACATTTATTGCCTGTTCTTTACGCCTTGAATAAAACCAGGCTTGTTTATGGTACCCAGTGTGACCACCTCTGAGAATGTATCATACCTGCCTTCTGGATTATTTGTCAAGTTTTCATGGGAGCAGATTCCTTCAACTCAAGAAACCCAATCATCAAATGTAGTCACCAATCTAGGGCCCTATTACAATCTTTGCGCAAAAATGCTAATGCTAATGTTAATTTGTGCGCGAAGCGTTAAACGTTAACGCGCGTAAATTAACCCTGGTATTACAATCCGCGCGCATTTTTTCATCCGTCCAAAAATTGCGCGCGTAAAACGGACAGGCAAAAACGCGCGCGAATTAACGTTGCACGCAGAAATTGGTGTGCGGACTGTTTTTACACGCGATTCAGCCAAGCAGAATTAAGAACCACAATTGTCTCCCGTTAAGTTTTTGCGCCTGCCAAAATCAATCTGAGCATATATACTGCAGCAATAATAAAAACACGCACGACTTCTTAATTTTATTGTTTGGGTATGCGTAGAATGTGTAACGATATTTTGCTGTATTTTTTTTTGGGCTGGTGTATTTGGTTTCGGCCAGGACGTTCAGATTTGCCACTAACACCAGCTTTTAGGAGTTGCTAAAATTATGCACGCAAAGGCTGTGCGTTAGAAACTGCACATAGATTGTATTACAATCCGTGTACCAGGGCACAAACGCATTTGCGCCCACAAGGTTAAGTATAGGACGCGCAAAGTACAGTATGCTCGCAAAGGGTTCGCGCAGGTCCACCCGCATTAGACAATTGCGTGCGTTTGTTGCGCTGACAATGTAATACGACGTTCAGCGCAAAGGGTTTTGCCCCTCGCATTAATGCGTTTTTGCGCACGCATTGACGTTTGCGTGAAGAATGTAATAGAGCCCCTAGTCTTACATTTTGCCGAAATGAATGCAGCTGATATTTTTGGATTTGTCATCAACCCAGCAATATGAAACAATAATAAGGTTTCAGGAACAAAGCAAAACTTGCCATAAAACAGCAGCTGGCCCTCACAGAAACACAGCAAATGGAGCGAGTGGTCTTGATTGTTTGGCTGGCGCCAGTTAGAAATGGTGTATACATGGGATAACAAGGAAGACGTGTGATACTGATTGTGGCGAAATGGCCGCTTCAATGTTTATTTGCATTTATTTTTCCTTGAATGTCATTGCTCAAGAGCTTGCAATCTAACCTTTTGTCTGCTTCCACCCCACCCCCTGTAATTAATGGATTCCTTTGTGTGGCCATGCTTGCATCACCCTTTCCCAAGATCGGGCTTGAACCAGAGCTCTTATCTGTTCCCTTCGTTAGTTGTAGGGGGAGATTTTGGGAAAATTTGGTATAGAGTAACAAAGGGTCGTGGTTTTGACTTTTGAGTCTGTCTGTACCTGAAAACCCTCATTAAAGCATTCTACATTTGGTGCTCCATCTGCAAAGACTTCTCTCACAGTTTATGTGTCGGCTATTCTGTGTGTGGATACAAATATCTCTTGTGTTCAGCAGAAAGGGGCGTCCAGGGTACCTGTCACGCGGGCCTGTGGCAGATGCCGTGAAGGCCCTTTATAATATTCATATGTAAGCCCTTGAGGCAGGTTAGTGGTTTGCTGCATATTGCAAAATCCAGCACACACAACTGAACACAGAAACAAAAGAGAGATAGTGCAGCAGGCAGGCACAAGGGGGAGCCCTGCACTGGGTACGATTTCTAATCTAAAACAAATAGCAGGGATGAGGATTAGGGATGAGCCAAATGCCTCCATATTCGGTTTGACTTCGAACTCTAACAATTTCAAAAGTTCAAGTTCGAACTCGAACACGATCCGAACTCAATGTAAGTCAATGGGACTCAAAAGTTCGAATTTTAGAGTGCCCTCCAAGAGGGCATATATGCTAGAAATTTGCCATAAAAGTTGTAGGGGGGTCTGGGTAGTGTCCTGGGGGACAGGAAACAAAGTTAAACAAAAACGTTTTTAAAGGAACAGTGAGTTTTCCATGAAATAAAGGTTAAGAATAAAAACGAAAAATTCCTTCAAATATCGTGCCTAGGAGGTCCCCATAACCTGCCCGTGAAGTGGCGGGTTTGTAGGATGTATAGAAACATTTAAAAACAAAAAAGTGACATTTCAGATGACGATAAATGGTTTTCCTTTAATCTATTCATGCTTGGGGCGGCAGCCTGTATGAAAAGAGGAGACGTTTTAGGACACGCAGAACAAGTTTAGTTATTTTTTTGGCTGAATTATTGTGAAATTTATGCAGGCTTTGGATGAAAGTAACAATAGGTGCTTTAAAATTGGGCCTTTAGTGTCAGCAACAGTGTCGTCACACCGTAACCCCTCTGTGGTATTATGGAAGAGTGCAGGGTTGGACCCTGCGGTCAAATATTAAAATGACATGAATCTGGTACAGGCGTCAGTGCACCAAAATATTTTTCCTTTGGTGGCAGCAAGTGCCTTCACACTGTAACCCCTCTGTGGTATTGTGGAAGAGTGCAGTGGTGGACCCTGCGGTCTAATATTAAAATGATATGAATCTGGTATAGGCATCAGTGGCAGTGCACCCAAATATTGTGCCTTCGGTGGCAGCAAGTGCCTTCACACCATAAGTAACCCCTCTGTGGTATTGTGGAAGAGTGCAGGGTTGGACCCTGCGGTCAAATATTAAAATGATATGAATCTGGTAAAGGCATCAGTGGCAGTGCACCCAAATATTGTGCCTTTGGTGGCAGCAAGTGCCTTCACACCATAAGTAACCCCTCTGTGGAATTGTGGAAGAGTGCAGTGGTGGAGGTTTTGGGAATGCAGAAGAGATCCCCAATCTATTCAGTTACGTCAGCATCAGGGGATTGATAGCTGCTGATCCAGGACTGATTCATTTTTATAAATGTCAGCCGTTCTACAGAGTCGGTGGACAGACACACTCTTTTGTCAAAACCAGGTGACTAAACCTCCAGCGGCACTGAATGTCCTTTCAGAAAGCACGCTGGATGAAGGGCAACCTAGTAGCTCCATAACATATTGGCTAAGTTCTGACCAGTGATCCAATCTCAACACCTAGTAAGCCAGTGGATCATCTGCTGTAAAGGTATCCAGGTCTGCCCTTGCCCCTAGGTAGTTCTGCACCATACGGTGAAGACGCTGGCAATGGGTGCCTACATTTGACGTCCCTGTTCGTCGTGGACTAAAAAAATATAAAAGGCATCAGTCAAGCGGCCCCGGCCTTCACCGCTCTTCCTCTGATCATCCGCAGCCTCAGAAGCACCTGTGTCATCACTTGGTAACCTACCAGTGCCTGGAAAGGTGTTACACAAGTGTCGCTTTAGAGTGTCCTCAAGTTGTTTCATCCTGTCCTCCCTCTGTGAGGGTGTCAGGGTCTGCTCCTGGGGACTTGCTGAGGTGCCTGTATTTCACACCTGGCTCTAAGAACCTTGCCCTGGATCACTTTTACTTGGGGTTCCCATCCAGGTTTTCCCTAAGCTCAGTGTTATGCCCAGGCTCCTGGAGATCCAGCCTGGGTTTTCCTGTCCAGCCTAGGAATTACAGCTGAGGCCCATCTGCTATCAAGCCTCCTTAAATAGCAGAGAGACTGAGCTAGCAGTGGTTCTGCATTATTGTTCCCTGTCCTAGGTGTATGTGTGTGTATATATCTGCATCTGCTGAACCTGATCTAAGCTTATCCAAGCAATCTTCACCTGCGCTGTTCCACGGCCCTTGTTAAAGGCTTCCACCGCGTAGCCCTCTATCCCCATTGTCTGGAGACCTACCTGTGGATTACTGTCAGGTTTAATACCTTGCAGGTACTTGCCTTTCAGGTGATGAGGCCGTTATGCAGGTCTCAGATGCACACACTTGTGGGACAGGAGAACAACACAGGAGGGCTGTGGGACAAGGTACACTGGAAACTCACAGGTTGGCTGAGGGTAATGAGGATCGCAATCCTTGAGTCCAGATACGAGGGTAGTTGCTCCTGGGAGAGCATGTGGGTAGGGTAGTTGCTCCTGGGAGAGCACAGTCAGTATTGGGGGGTCTTGGAGCAGGGGGAAACACGATGAGTGGATAGGGAAAGCCGGTTTCTGGAGCTTGGTCTTTGCAGGTCTTGTTCATAGGAACAGGAGACAACAATGAAGCACTGTGGGAAGGTAGGAGGGAACTTTTATTGATTAGCCACAGGGGTGTATCACGTGACCTGAGGTGTGTGTGTGTGTGTGTTAGGTGCATTAACTGTTTCTGTACACTGATGCTGAGAAGGGCAGCACCTTTCATGCAGCTGCCACTTGCATGGAATCACACAGGAACGGACAGGTACGGTCCTGACAGTACCCCCCTCTTTAGAATCACACTCTGGGCGATGAAGTGACCGGAACTCCAGCCTGGGCACACATCTTCCACTGGCTTCTTCAGGATGGCATGGCCATAGATTGTTCACAGAAGGGTCACCCCGGTGGGTGACGGGACAGGTAAGCCCTGCACCACTGGAAGGTGGAATAAGGATCCACAGCTTTCTTGGGCACATCAGGAAGGGGGTCTGGATTGTTGGTTGGGGTACACTTTTTCCTCTGGCGGCGCCATGTCCGAGATCTGGACGTCTTGATGACATCATCCACGGTGGGTATCTTTTGGTCTCCTGGGGGTAAAACAGTGACTGTAGATCCCACTCGCTGACCTGGAGGTCCCTGTGAGCGTCGGGCTGTTTGTGGTTCACCATCATCAGAGTCTTCAGTGTCCCAGACCCCTGGCGCATATTCATATACTGGGTGGCAGATATCGCTGGATGTGAGTACTGGGAGTTGCAGTGGTCAGCGCCATAATACATCTCCTGGATTGGTGTTCAGCTTCCCGGAGCTTCAGTGCCTCCTCAAACCTCACCAGGTCCTCTATACAGACTACTGTCCCATTAGACGCGTACACACAGTCTGGAGGTAGGGGTTCTGGAGGAGCACTAGTAGCACTGGCCACAAAGTGCTGCCTGGGAGTGATGGGTGTGCTGATTGAAGTCAGAGCGGTCTCCATCTCCATAGGAGGGTCAGACTCCTCAGACACTGGGTACTCTTGCTCCATAGAATCAGACTCCAGGAATTCTGTGGGTTCTGTCTCCATGGGCAGTACTTCGTCCTCATCCTCCTCAGAGCTAGCCTCCAGGGACACCGAACCTCTGGGTACCATGGGTATGGATCTTCTGGGGGCAGGTTTCGGTGTGGGAGGTTTCCTGGGAGCTGGCTTGGGCGCTTTCACTGGCTTTGGTACCGGTGTAGGCTTTGGTGCTTTAGCAGACCTGGGCTTAGGTGCAGGCACGGTAGCTTGCACCGGTTGGGGCGGCGGTACAGGCTTGGTTACCTTACCAGGCTTAGCCACTGCAGCAGGCTTGGGAATTGCTGCAGGCTTAGGCCCTGGTGCAAGCCTGGTCTCTTCACATGGGGCAGCGTGATCTTGACACGAGGCGTACTTCTTGGCATAGGAATTCTTGCAGAATTTTGCCCAGGGATTTTCTTCTTGGGTGGTCTTATTGGGCAGTCTACCAAGAAATGGTTGGAACCCCCGCAGTACAGGCAGAGATTGAGGGTCTGTCTTCTGGTACGCTCCTCTGGTGATAGGGGATCACGTTTCTTCCCAGCAGGAGTACGCACCTTTAGTGGAGGGGTCCCATACGGTTTGCAACAGCTCCTTCATGAGGGAGGATAGGTGCTGGAAGAGGTCCTGGAAAGTTCTCCTAATCACCTCCATTACAGCGTGAATTACTGCGGTCTCATTCCTTTCTGGCTTCATTGTGTGTCAGGTTTAATACCTTGCAGGTACTTGCCTTTCAGGTGATGAGGCCGTTATGCAGGTCTCGGGGATGCACACACTTGTGGGAGAGGAGAACAACACAGAAGGGCTGTGGGACAGGGTAAACTGGAAACTCACAGGTTGGCTGAGGCTAATGAGGATCGCAATCCTTGAGTCCAGATACGAGGGTAGTTGCTCCTGGGAGAGCACGTTGGGAAGGGTCGTTGCTCCTGGGAGAGCACGTGGGTAGGGTAGTTTCTCCTGGGAGAGCACAGTCAGTATTGGGGGGTCTTGGAGCAGGGGGAAACACGATGAGTGGATAGGGAAAGCAGGTTTCTGGTGCTTGGTCTTTGCAGGTCTTGTTCATAGGAACAGGAGACAACAATGAAGCACTGTGGGAAGGTAGGAGGGAACTTTTATTGATTAGCCACAGGGGTGTATCACGTGACCTGAGGTGTGTGTGTGTGTTAGGTGCATTAACTGTTACTGTACACTGGTGCTGAGAAGGGCAGCACCTTTCATGCAGCTGCCACTTGCATGGAATCACACAGGAACGGACAGGTATGGTCCTGACAATTACAGCCTTTCATCACCTTCTCTGACCTGTGAATCAGCCAGCCTGATTCTTACTGGGAGAATCCTGGGTAGTC
The DNA here is from genome assembly GCA_009667805.1 of Leptobrachium leishanense. Taxonomy (NCBI): domain Eukaryota; kingdom Metazoa; phylum Chordata; class Amphibia; order Anura; family Megophryidae; genus Leptobrachium; species Leptobrachium leishanense. Next base: position 319,153,407 of record CM019066.1, on the reverse strand, counting down.
TGGACTATATAGCCCACTATCCTGACTCTCCATTCTAGATTTCTCTCTGGACTGTTCTTAATTCTGATATTACTGTGTACCGAACCTCAGCTATGGATATACTACAACACTCAGCCAGCCGCCAGCCACGACCCCTTGCTTAAGGACTTTAAACCACGTCATTGCCTGCTGCCAAGTCTCTTGTGTTTTTGTCATTATTGCTTGATATCCTGTCTGCCCTCCCCTCTGTGTCGCCGCCTGCTGGACTCTCACCCGAACCGCACACGCCACGTGACAGCGGGCAGGATGAGCTCTGCAACTTTACCCTTGTATCGTGGATCAAGAAGGCTTGCCAACTAGTAATGTTCCCCTTCCTTGATAGCACTAATCCTGGGGTCCTTTAACAACGCACGCGCATTAACATTGAGCGCAGAAATCGGTGGGCAGACTATTTTTTCACGTGATTCAGCCAATCTGAATTAAGAACTACAATTGTCTCCCATTCAGTTTTTGCGCCAGCCAAAATCAATCTGTGTATATATGCTGCAGCAATAATAAAAACACGCACAACCCTCTATTTTATTGTTTGGGTATGTGTAGAATGTGTAACTATACGTTGCTGTATTGTTTTTTTCGTGCTGGTGTATTTCGTTTCGGCCAGAACGTTCAGATTTGCAGTTACCACCAGCTTTTCAAAGACGTTAAAATTATGCGCGCAAACGTTGTTCGTAAAAAGTTGCGCATCGATTGTAATACCATCCACGTACCAGCGCACGAACGCATTTGCGCTCACAATGTTAAGTATGGGATGTACGTACGAACTTGCGATCGCGCAGGGTCACTCGCGTTAGATGTTAACGCGCATCGTATGCGCAAGCGTCGTAATACGACGTTCAGCGCGAAGGGTTTTGCCCCTCACGTTAATGCGCTTTTGCATGCACGCAAAAAAAGTGCGCAACTAATGTAATAGAGCCCAATGTCAACAGTGAGCTTTAAAATCCACCAGGATTTCATTTTTTCTTACCTCCTTGACACTTCGGACAGGTCCTGCTGCGTGTCAGTGCTTCTCCGATTTCTTCAGCACTGTGAGGAACATACTGGGAGACTATATGCAGCTCCAGCATGCAGCATGCTGCAAAGAGACATGCTGGCACTATACAACATGTCCTGCAGCAGCCAGTGCATGGCGGCACCCCCCCCCCCCCGCCTCAAACTTCGGGGTCTCCCAGATTGTGAAATCCGGAATTCTCGGGATATTCAACTTGTAGTTTAAGTGAACACAATAAGAGGGTTTAAATCATTTTATGGATGTGTTCAGTACATTGGAGTATGAATCTGTTTGGTCATATATAAAGGCAGAAGCTGTTTATAATAAAGCTTTTTACATGTGAGAACAAAGGATTAAAAGAAAAAAAATATTTTGTATTGCAATATTGCCAGGCCATTAACAGTTCTCTTGCATGTGATTTGTTCTGCAGGCATATTTAGTCACTACAGAAGACTTGAACACCAGGACATCTGGGGCTGCCAGATAATTCACTTAATTTCCATTCCCTTGAACCTGGAGGTGTTAATTTGGAAGCACAACAGCATAGTCTAAAGAATGCTAATACGTCATTTGAATGATTAATGCAATCAAGGGAATTTGATGACCTTTGTTTACACCATTATTTTGACATTGCTCAGAAAGTCTGGTCACAGGTAAGGCAGTATGTAAAAACTTTAGGCAGTGCCTTTCTATTCCATCCACACAATCCAAATTGGCCTTGGGCAGCATGGGAGGCACAAAAGACCAGGGTCGGGATCAAAAAAAGTTTTCTCTTTTTTTTTTTTTCCCTCGCTACACTCTCAACAACTTAATTTTATTTAAGTAAATAAATAATAAAAAAAGAAACGTGTCTGCTACCTTCGCTGTACTCCTTTGGGTGACAAGTTTTCCAAAGTTGCACTTTCTGTTGTATGACTAGAATGAATATTATGTCCTAGCACATGAAATATGCATTTTGGAAACAAATCAAACGACACTATTCCATAATCTATCTCAGTGTTGTATCTGCCACTGACATTTTTTTACAAAGTAAATGCAATCATGTCTTATTTATTTACACACCATTATGTATTGTGTATGTTACCATGCAATGTTTATTAACAAAATAGATAAATACCTTGATTGAAAATGTACCTCTCATGGTTTTTTTTTTTTTTTTAGTCAAATTAATCAAATCCAACATTTAGTGAGAACTTGTTAGTTGTGACTTGATAAATTTGAGAAAACATGCAATTCCTTGCAATACTAATTCTCCATAGGACTCCATTGAGTTCCCCCCTGCCGGTCACATGACCAGCTGGATCTCATCTCGCGAGATCCGGCCGGTTGGGGTAATGATACGCAGGGAGAGACTGGGGGGATTTTTTCCCCTAGTCTTTCCCTGCTCTCGCCGGACAGCGGAGGCGGTTGGAGCCGCGGTCCTCGCCGCAGGACAGAGGGTGAGTATGTGATTCATTTTTTAGGCTGGTGTTAACGGATTCTGCAGCACTATTGTTTGCCTCTTGCTAAAACCAGGATGCTAAGGGGAAAAATTAGCGTTTGCTTATTTCCCCTTTGCGTCCCGGTTTTCCCAACAGATCGCAGGGCAGGCGCCGAGTCCGGCAGTCTGCTCTTTAGCAATCGCTAGGCTTGCAGATGCTGGGGGCAGCGCTACAGCGCCATCCTCAGCATCCCCTCTTTGACGTCTATAGGACTCCATGGAGGATCGTGCTGCCGGGTCACATGACCGGCAGGAACTTGACTCTTGTGACAAGGAAACTCTTCCCTTAGTCTCCCTCTGCTCCCGGCGGCCAGAAGCAGCAGATTGGGCCACCATTCCCGCTGCAGAATGAGAGGTGAGTATGTGATTTTTGGGGGTTATGAGCTGCAGGTAACGGATACTGCAGCAGCAAAATCTGTTACCTACACCTCTGGGTTGGTGTTAACTTTTTCATTAGCGCCAGCTCTTAATAACTAGCGTTAGGACCAAGTGATCGCTAATGTTTTTTTTTTTTTAACCCATTAGCGAATCGAAGGCAATCTGGCCGCAGTGCTATGACCTCCTTTAAGCTAGCGCTAATGCTGATGCTAGTGATAGCTTGAAGGAGGTGATAGAGCCCAATCAGTTTTAACATAGCATTACATATAATGACATTAACCCTAATATGCCCACTGTCTGTTAGAGTTCTCTTTGCCATATTGGTTCATGGTCCCTTGGCAGGAGGCCAGCATCCACACTTCTCCAACAGGCACAGAGGACATGTATAGTGTGAGCAAGGGTGCCAAGGAAGGTGAGGGCACAAAGATGGAGGGAGCTTTAGTTACACTGTTTTACTGACTTCAACTGCATAAGCAAAGATGCTTACCCATCACTTGCATGTAAACTGGAGACAGGAAGCTAGAAAATCTCAGATGTGATAAAAACAAGGGGAAGTTATAGTATACCAAGAGTTTTACTAGGACAAGTAGAGCCAAAACAATTAGGCATGCCCATGAGATATCAGTAGGGTATGCACCCTTTGAAAAATGTATTAACCAGTGGTTAATAACCACTTGGCTGCTAAGTGTACCGCCTGTGCTGATTGCTGGCCCCCCCGGTGCGGGCTGACACCTTGCATGTCAGCCCAGCACTCCGGGACCCCAGGGGGGAAGATAGATGTCATTGCGGCGGTGCGATGACATCTATTTCAGGTGCCCCCCCGCGAGTGCAGAGGAGGTGCCTGAAAGGGAGGGGGCGAGGTCCTTCAGACCCCTCTCCCACCCGATCGCCGGGGTGCAGTGGCTAAAGGCAGGCACGGTTTGGAAGGGCACAGCCTGCCCTTCCAAACTGTGCCTGCCTTTAACCCCTTGGGTGCCGGATCATGATTCGGCACCGAAAAGCGCCGAAATGTGATCCTCTCCCGGATGTCGGCCAAGCTTCCGGGAACTCCCCCTCATGACTGGAGTCATTGTGCATAGCACGATGACGCCAGTCCTGGAGTTAACACCTAGTTGCCACCAATGATGGATATAGGGGGTTACAATGGCCTTTCCAACGATACCAAACATGACCATGTAAAAAGTTAAAGAAAAAAATATTAAAATACAATAAAAATAAAAAAATATTTTAAAAAAATAATTAAAAAAAAACAAGTTTTTTTTGTTTGATTTGTTAATGCAGCAATATTGTTCCCATTTCAATTATAATGTGAACAATGATGCTGCACTAACGATTTTTGTATGCGGTGCGTTTGTTAAAAATAGCGAAATTTTCCCCAAAAGAAAATGTAACGAGACTCCATTTCTAATTTTTTTAACAAGCGCACCCCATAGAAAATATAACCGCAAATGATCGCATGTTAAAATGTGAAAAAAAACACTTTACACATTGTAAATTATTGAAAATTCAAATTTGTATTGCATTTTTGTTATAATATACAGACAGGACATGACGTATACATATAATAATGATATATTATGAATCTGCCGAGTCTGCCGGAAAGAACAATATATAATATGTCTGGCTCATATATTAAAATAAGGCTTCAAAACGCGGTTAAACATGATGAGCGAAACCGGTAAGGCTGGGGTCAGACGAGCGTAGTGTTCACGCCCGTGATTGCGCCTAAAAGTACGTCCGTGATAGCATGACAGGAAGCCCATCAGAGCCCGTTACACGAAGTACGTCCGCACTGAACTGCGGACGCACAACGGCCGCGGCCCACGGACGCAAGGCAGGCAAGAACGTACAACCGCTAGAACGGCCGCACAAAGTGCGCTGCGTCCGCAACGTCCGCATAGCTTTGTGTGTGAGTGATGGAACGTGGTCAGACGGACTGCATTTATATGTCCAGCATTTTTCACGGACAAAATGGTTTTGCTTTTTAATTTATTTTCTCTCCTACATCCGTCAAAATATATACGTCAGTGAAAAAAACGGACTGTCTGGCCACTACTGTGTCTTCCGTACTAACGTACGTCCGTGTGCACGGACGTACAGTCCGTAGAAATCACGCTCGTCTGACCCTAGCCTAAAAGTGAGCCCAGCACAGAGGTGTGAAAAGCCTCAGCAGCGAAAGGGTTAATACAAAGAATAAATATTCACATACACTACATTTTCAAGTTGCTTATCCTGAACCAAATAACAAATAACAGTGTGAAGACGGCAAATTAAAAGAAGGTCTGATCTACTTAGCAGGCAGCCCTCCCCGCAAATGTCTATAAACATAGCAGAACTGGATTCCTGATGCAGGCAAAAATTAACAGGAAGCGTCTAGTGCACTGTTCCTCGCATGCGGCTCGCGTAGGCGGCAGTGTCTGCCCGGCGCAGAAGGTGGGCATCTTCTGGTGATGCTTGGGCACCACCTGATTATGCAGAAGAAAGAAAGAGGTGCAGAGGAATACACTAAGAGGCACAGAGGAAAGAAAGGAGGCAGGGGGGAAAAGAGGCACAGAGGAAAGAAAGCATGAAAAAAAGACATAGAGCAAAAGTTTGCAAAGAAAGAAGCTGAGACAGTCAGAAACTGAGGATAAAAAATTTGAAATCTAGGAAGTCAAAAGCTGAGGCAAAATTACAGTTAAGGTAATTAATGCATTTTTTTCCACTCATCTCCGTATTAATTAAAGCTAGGATTGTTTCTTTTTGGTTCCATTTAAAAATATATATAGAAGTGTTACAGTTTTCTGTATTATAGACTTAAAATACACAGTAATCCAGGAGGGGGGGATCAAACTGAGAGGACACAGGTATTTCGGTAATGCGACTGTCCTCTAGACTGATCTCTTGCTGCTGTGGTTCTCAAACAATAAAAACAGTGAGGATCCCTGGTCTATTGACTGAGATCTGTGTCCAGTTATCTCGGTTTAGGGATGTGCAATTGGTTTCGTACCGAATCGATTTTCGGACAAAATTTGTTATTTTCGTGCTTCCGAGGACATCCCGAATCTGAAATGTCGACAACACGAAATTTCGAATCGATTCAAAATTTAGAGTCATTCGATTCGATACTTCAGAAGATTTGAAATTTCGTGTCGATTCGGTGATTCGGGTCATTTGGTTCAGTTGTTTTTTTATTTTTTTATGCTGCCCGGCAGTGTGTGGAATCATATGCTACATTATTATACTGTAGAAGTGTTGCCCGGCAGTGTGCGGATTCATATGCTGCATTAATTCTACTGTAGAGGTGCTGCCCAGCAGTGTGCGGAATCATATGCTGCATTATTATACTCTAGAGGTGCTACCCGGCACTGTGAGGATTCATATGCTGCATTATTATACTGTAGAGGTGCTGCCCAGCAGTGTGCGGAAACATGTGCTGCATTGAAACCTATGGGTTAAAAAGCCTTGTTTATTTAAAAAAAGTTAAACCTAAAATTTCACCTAAAAAATCTTAAAAGAATAACTAAGTAAAGGAACTTTCACTCTATTGGTAGTAAATCTACTTCCCATTCTTAAATAAGCAAGAAAAAAACCAAATAACTCATTAAAAACGAAAAACCAAACTGAACCGAATCGCTGAAATGATCCAAAATTTTGAATCGATTATCGAATCCCCGAATCGAAACGAAAACGGTCCGAAACGAAAAAAAAACACCTGGAAAAAAAAACCAAAACAAAATTTTCAGCGTGCACAGCTCTCTCAGATGTCTACTTTATCAAAATGTAAAATCATGGAGATATACATTCTTTTTGTGCCACCTTTTTTGTGAGTGGACAATTTTATTCGATATGTGTAGCTATGAGAGCAGCTCTATACTATGTACCTTTCTGTTGTTCTTTTGTATCACTATAAGGGATAACTACCTGGTTACCCATCAGTTTAGGCTTTTTGGGACTGTGAGTTTATATGTGTAGGTGTTTTTACACTTGTACTAAAAGATAGTGTAGCGCCACACAACGTGTTTGAGAGACCCCAAAACCCCAAAGAGCATTAATTTGCACTGTATCAGGTTATATGTATTTTTACACTTGTGTTTAGAAACATAGAAACATAGAAAAATGTTGGCAGATAAGAACCTTTTGGCCCATCTAGTCTGCCCAATTACATGGATACTTTACCTGGATTTATCTTTTGTTTAGGATAGCCTTATGCCTATCCCATGCTTGCTTAAATTCAATTACTGTTTTGGCCTCTACCACTTCTACTGGAAGACTGTTCCATGTATCCACCACCCGCTCAGTAAACTAATGCTTTCTGATGTTACTTTTAAACCTTTGCCCCTCTAATCTAAGACTATGTCCTCTTGTTTTGCTATTTTGTTTCCTTTTAAATATACTCCCTTCCTCTACCTTGTGGATTCCCTTTACGTATTTAAATGTTTCTATCATATCTCCTCTGTCTCGTCTTTTTTCCAAGCTGTACATGTTAAGATCATTAAGCCTTTCTTGGTAACTTTTCTCCTTCAAGCCGTACACCATTTTAGTAGCCATTCTCTGAACTCTCTCTAAGATGTCTATATCCTTCTGGAGATACGGTCTCCAGTACTGCACACAGTACTCCAAGTGAGGTCTCACCAGTGCTCTGTACAGTGGCATGAGCACTTCCCTTTTCCTACTGCTAATACCTCTCCCTACACAACCAAGCATTCTGCTAGCATTTCCTGCTGCTCTATTACATTGACTACTTACCCTTAGATCCTCTGAAATAATGACCCCTAAATCCCTTTCCTCAGATGTTGAGGTTAGGACTGTATCAAATATTCTATATTCAGCCCTTGGGTTTTTACGTCCCAGGTGCATTATCTTGCACTTATAGAAACATAGAAACATAGAAAAATGTCGGCAGATAAGAACCTTTTCGGCCCATCTAGTCTGCCCAATTACATGGATACTTGACCTGGATTTATCTTTTGTTTAGGATAGCCTTATGCCTATCCCATGCTTGCTTAAATTCAATTACTTATCCACATTAAAACTCAATTGCCACAACTCCGACCATTTTTTTAGTTTACCTAAATCATTTGTCATTTGGCTGATCCCTCCAGGAACGTCAACCCTGTTGCAAATTTTTGTGTCATCAGCAAAAAGACATACTTTTCCATTAATACCTTCTGCAATATCACTAATAAAAATATTAAAGAGAATGGGTCCAAGTACTGACCCCTGAGGTACCCCACTGGTAACAAGACCTTGCGCCGAATAAACTCCATTTACCACAACCCTCTGTTGTCTGTCACTCAGCCACTGCCTAATCCATTCAACAATATTGGAATCCAAGCTCAAAGATTGCAATTTATTGATAAGCCTTCTATGCGGAACAGTATCAAAAGCCTTACTGAAATCTAAATAAGCAATGTCTACTGCACCACCTGTGTCTATTATTTTGTTACCCAATCAAAAAAATCAATAAGATTAGTTTGGCATGATCTCCCTGAGGTAAACCCATGTTGTTTCTGATCCTGTAATCTATGTGTTTTTAGATGTTCAACAATCCTTTCCTTTAACATGGTTTCCATTAATTTCCCCACTACTGACGTAAGACTAACTGGCCTATAGTTCCCCGATTCCTCCCTACTACCCTTCTTGTAAATGGGCACAACATTTGCTAATTTCCAGTCTTCTGGGACGTGTTTGATACCTGTCTACTCTTGCAAAATGTAAAATCAAAAAGTAAAAATCCCAGAGACAAGAATATATAAAGGAATAAAAATTGTTTTGAAATGTTTATATTATTTGACCGCTCTATCTACTTTTTCAGTCTGTTATTTCTTTCATCCTTTGGGTCTATGTCTTATCTGCTTTCCACTCTTTCTCTTACAGGTCTGTTCACTAAACGGTGAAACTCTGGAGAATTTGCAGGAGAAGAGAACAATCTAGACCAAATAGCCTTGGAAAGTGAGATAAATGGGAGAATTATTCTGGTTTGCCTATTTTGACCTATAATTTTCACTTCTCCAAAAGTTCTCCTGATTTCTCACTTTACAGGGTTATTCAAAGAGATCCGAATTGTGGCCGAAAGGTTACCGTACAGTGAAATTCAGTGTATGGTTACCTTTCCTGGCCATTTGGCTATTCAGAGAGCAGGCAGTTCGCCAAATATTGGCGAATTGCCTGTACATACGGTGCCTGTTCAGTGCCTGTTCAAGGGCAGTGCAATCCCCATAGAGAAGCAATGCTTTGTCTATTCAGAGAACACCAAACAGCAGCAGGGAAACGTTGTCGAAATGCCCTGCTGTTTGGTGATTTCATTCGACAGATTTATTCAGGCGAATTCCATAGGCTTCAATGTTAAAAATATTCCCGTTTTAATGCAATATCTAATAAACCGTTTAATTTTATATTCTGCAGAAAAAAGTCTATTTATAGATTTTTTTTAGGATCTTTTGGGATTTTTTTGGCAATTGTTTTCCCCCGGTTTTGTGTTTAAATCGTCTTTTATGTTTACTGTAACTGCCCTTTTTATTATCATTCATAGCATCTTATATGTAAATTCCAGGCATTTTCGTTGAGTAGTTTTTTTGCAAACAGCGTTTCAAATTTGAAACTTTCAAGCGTACTGGTTTTTTTATTAGCCTCATTTGTCTGCGTGTCAGGTTTTTCCGGCAGCTGCTCCATGCTGTGATCGATGGCTAGTCGGATTTCTCCGGCGTGTTCGGCATGGATCATCCAGCTGTTTCTGAGGGTTTCGGTAAGTGTTCTGTGAGTTTTCGGCGGGTTTAGCAGTGAGTGTTTGTCGGGTTTGCGACGGGTTTTCCCTGCAGTACGGCGGGCCTGGGGTGCTTGCTGAATACACCGCAGGGTCGGCGAACTAGGATCGCCGAATCGTGCCGAATCGCAAGGAACGAAAAGTCACCGAACGTACGGTGACTTTTTGATTCTCAGAATAACCCTGTCAGTGAACAGACCTGTTAGTATCTATCATTGAGCCTTTGCAGTGTCTCGAATGTGTCTCTCTTCTCTATCTGGGCCTGCTTCAGATTTTTTCCGCCTTATCAATATTTGCAAGGCTTCATCTCCCTGATTATCTCTATTCTTATGCCTTAGACTTTCACTCCCACCCTTTCACACTTAATTTGTCTCTCAATGTATATCTGTGTTATATTTGTCTTTTTCTTGATCAACTCATACTTTCAATATTCACTTGGGCTTTGTCTCCTTTCCACATACTCTTCCTTTACTTTACTTTTTTCTTGTGTAGCGCTCACTCCCGGAGGAGCCACTGAATTTAACCTTGGGTTAGTCTCACCGCACTAGGGAATAATTATACACCAGCACTGTTGTGGATTTAATAGTTGATATACTTTACTGATCCCAATAAAGTGGCATATATAATGTAAACCCGGTATATGAACGACAGTACTTCGTAATGCGGGAAAAACACGCAGCGGCAAAAAGGAAAGTTTAACCTCTTAGTTTCTGGAATGTATGTCCCTCAAAAGTAATGTCTCAAAAAGGTGTGTGTGTGTACTCAGGTACCCGGGTACTATATTCAACTGGCCAGTGAATGGAATGAGCAAATCTTCAACTAGTCACGTTGGGGCCCTGTAGATTTAAACAATAATGCAGCGTGCTTCGCTAAACTTGAGACTGGGGCCTGGAAGGCCTCTCACCCATCCGTTAGACAATTTGTTCCGCTGCCCGATCAAGGATGTCTCTCCGCTGGATTACACTGGAACTCTGTGCCACCGGATCCGCTTGTCCTGCTTGTCTGATCTCCGCAGCGAGGACTATGGCCTACCGCCTGCACTCCCAGTGGATTATCGCGGTCTCCTTACTCGGGGTCCAAACTGGAACTCTGTCTCTGTGCAAAACCTCTCAGCGATCTCTCGATAGGTCTCCGCCAAGTCACTGTCTCTGATCCGCAGCACCCGCTAGGCTGCCCCTGCTCTCCGGCCTGGTCTCAATCCCTGACAGTCTCACGTGCGTCTCTCCCTTTCGTCACTCGGCTCACACTGGCTCTCCTTCACGCGAGGCTGCGGATGTCTTTCTCTCTCTCCCACCCACTTCCTGTCTCTCTCGCAAAGCACGATGGAATTTGTAGTTCCGTTTGTGTCCAGTATAGTTCATATCGCTCCTGTCTCCCTCTGGTGGCCAAACCAAGTAAATGCAGCAACATATCTCAAAACAGCGCTACACTTGCAATGCAATTCACTCATCCTTAAAGCTGTACAATAGTGAGACTATATTGAAGATAATATGTGTGGATTAAACAGCTCTTGTAAAACTCAGTTGTTTCCGTGGATAATCGAATGTGAGCTCCAAATCAATGAAAATCACTTTTGCCAACTGGTTCACTATGGATAAAAGGTTTCAAAATTGATGTGGCAAAAAAGCAGTAGAAAAACGTCACGCTAATAAAGTTGCACAAAAAAATATTAAAACATTTGTTGGCTAATTAAATTTAAACAAAACAAAAGCACTGCTAAAGTCTATGTAAACAACAGAACTGCAGATATCTAATAAAACAGCTGCAGCTTTTTTTTACTATGGTAGTACCTATGTTTCATTTAAATAATGGCACACTCATTTAAATAACCAGCAATTTGTAATGCATTTTAATACATTTTATAACTCTAAATCTAAAACAAGCCGTAACCCTAAAAATTTAAACTAACCCTAACACTAATTCCAACCCAAACACAACCTTAAAAGTAGCCCTAACCCTAAAAATAACGATAACTTGAATTTTAATAATAATCCTTATTCTAACCCTGACCCTAAAACTTATCATATTTCTTACTCTAACCCTGAATCATTTCAACCCTGAACTCACGTTTACCATTTTTTGCTCATCATGTTTAAATGCTAATTGAAGTCATGTTTTATTACAGTATTCAGACAAGTTATATTTAATGTTTTTCACCGGACTCAGCAGATTCAAAATATAGAATTACTGAGTGCATATGTTATGTCTGAAAGCTAAATCAAACAATGTAAAAAAAGTGTAAATTCCCATTAGAATTTTAATAATTTACAGCATGTAAAATTATTTTATCATCCAAACCTTTGTTATATATTCTATGGATTATTGTTTTAGAAACAATCAGAAATGGAGAACCTGTTCTTTTTTTCCAGGAAAATACACAATTTAAACCAAAACTGAAAAAAACTAAGTTACACTCTTGTGTTTTGGTGCAATGCATTTGCTTCTCGCGTGGGAAATGAGAAGGTGAGTAATGGCAGCGGCATTGTTCACTCTATATGTGAAAAGTGGACAATGCCATTACTTTTGAACAAAAAAACATTTTTTTTATTTTCTTCACGTTTCACATTTTGCTTGGTATCACTGGAAAACTACAGACAAAAACATGTATCACCTGAGCTCAAAATCCTATAAACTGAGAAGTAAAAAAGAGAGATTTTTTGTTCTACTTAAATGACCATTGAAGTAATAAGCTCACAGCCACATCAAGGCAAATCTCTAAAGTGGGTCCTAACCTAATGAAAAACAAAAACAATAAGATGCGAAGAAAACACAGTGACTATAACAAAATATAGCCCAAACCTGTAGAGTATCTCTGAAAAACGTGGTATATTCATATTTCTTTCTTTTGTTGAGTTAGTAATAGAGATGTGCATTCGTTTTGGAAAAATTCAGAATTTATAACGAAATTTGATAATTTGTAGTTTGGAAGTACTTCCGAATAACGAATCGATATGATACAAATTCGAAACGAAACAAAATGGTATATAACGAATTTATTTAATTTTACACTATCATCATCATAAAAGAAAAATTTGATTAATTGATATCAACTACCAAATTTGAAATTAACTATCATATTGATATCAACTAATGAATCGGAAATGAACTATCGAATTTATCTAAACTTACAATACAAGTAATAGTCAGCAAAGGACTTTATGAAACAAATTAATTTTGTTTCACTGTTTAATTTTACTCAAATACTAAATCTGTGACGCAGCTTAAAATTTAACCCTAACTTTTCTTTTAACAGCAAAATTTGATTAATTGGGGTTCTATTTAGTGATCCAAAATTCTAATTGATATCAACTATCGAATTGATATATGAAATTCAAATCGATTTGAAATTTCAAATCTATTCGAAAATTTCAAATCAAAACGAAATTAGTTGTGAAACTCAAACCTAAATTATTTAAAAAAAGTAAGGAAACAAAACTAAACGAAACAAAGTTTTCAGCCATGCACATCCCTAGTTAGTAATATGTGTCCTTAGAAGATGCTGCAAAGTGTATTTACAAACAATTTCGACAAATGGGCCAACTTCCCAATGTCCAATTAAATAGACTATGAACTATTTGAACACAAAACATAACAACTTGTGGGTTGCATCCATACCCAACACCAGATACTCCCCAATAGGGGCAACAGGAATATGTGGTAGGAATGAGCAGCAAATGATTTGGCAACAATAGCAAAATTGAATTTTCTCCTTCTCACTTTTGCCTGGAACTGCTACCTACTTTTGTGCCAGACATTTGAGAATGCACAGGGACATATAGCAGATCTGTTCATGTCTATCATGATTGCTTGAGCACAGCAGGAGGAAGCAGTGATAGGAAAAACTGAGCAAGGAAAGCTGGTAACTTAGGAACCAGCTTAGACATTACTGCCGACATGGTCAAAGTACTAACAGGTCCCATTATAAGCCAATAAAGTACTTTGTTTCTGGGTATCATAGCAACTAGGCACCAATAATCATTTTAAAAGTGTCCATAATAACAAATCAATACAAAAATATTTTCCCCTGGAACGTTGTATGAACGGAATATGCATCTCCCATATAGAGGTTGATTATTTCTTTCGAAGAATGTGTGAATTAGTATTGCATATATTTCAATATGGATTATATTTGATCAAGAGAGTTCTTGATCTAGTTCTTGGAGGTGGAGGGCTAGCTCCAGTATTGAAAGTGTGCCTAAGAAAAAAACACTTAAGATATATTGATTCTTAAAAATTCAAAACAAAAATCTAATAATAAACTTATGATTAAAGCTGTCTCTCAAACTCCTGTTAGTTGTCCCCTTGAATGGGTAGATTGTAGTGCAAATATCTCATAAGCTTCTTGAAAAACACTATATATCTGAAGGTCAAATGCAGGAGGTCAAAGTAACAAAATAGTTGCTAGGTAGCAAGTGCTGAAAGGAGATTAAATGGAATCAGAAGTAAAAAGCTGTATCACATGATATTAAAGCATACAACATTATTTTGAAAGCTCATAGAGTGCAGGCAAATCCAAGTAATGCTTGACTATAATTACAAGATGAGAACTTAACCAGACGTACTTGGCAATAACAATCCCTGTGATGCCCAATAGATAGAAGATAACTCTGAGCTCTAAGAAATAAGTACCTCTGAACAATTATGTACAATACTAGCAAAGCCAGCAAAATAACCTCTGTTTCTCCCGAAGTTCTCCCTTATCAACTATAATGCAAGGAGACACCTCAAGACAAATTGAAATTTGAACTCTAGCAAGGGCCGGGGACGCCTATAATTGTGACAATATGAGTATGGTTTAAAACAGGAGTCTCAATCTCTGAACCTCCCCCCCCCCGAATGTCTATGGCCTGCCACTCCCAGAATTCTTTGAATGCAATAGATGCCAGAGAAGCAAGGCAGTTGTAGTTCAGAAACATCTGGGGGCCAGAGTTTGAGATCCATGGATTAAACTCTCAGAGGTGTGAGTAAAGCACTCAATTTTGCCACATCTACTGTAAGACTTTGTCTTGAGCAGACATCTAGAATGAGAGATCTACATTAATAACTTGGAGGGACATCTTATGCACCTTGACATATTTAGCCGATTAAGGTGGTCAGGCTATGTGGTGGGCCCACTTTCGTCCCTCCTTCTTGCCCTACTTGGCCAATAGCGAATCGTGAAAAGGAGGAGTGTCCTCTGTCTACACAGCTGTCACTCGTCAAAAGTATGCAAGTTCCGCAATTTGTGAAATTCTAAAGTTACATACACTACGCACAAATTGTCTAAGAAGCTCCAGGCAATCCAGAAGTCATGAACCGAAGAGGAGCAGCAGCCCAGTGTCTAGGAAGAAAAGGTGAGTAATTTCACTTAAAGCATACATTAAAAAAAAAATCGGAGATGCGGTCTGTAGCATCTGTCCAATTATTCAAAAAGAGAAAAATAAGGGATGAGTACATTTTTTATTCGAGTGTTCCTTTAAATACCTAAATTTTCTGTTGGTGGAATTCCAAGAAACATGTGGATTTGTGTGTGAAGTTTCTTTTTCTGCCAATCAGTGTCATCTACTGTGTCGAGGGTGGACACTCTTAATAGTCCTCAACTGGTCTCCCATAATTACGTTTGTGTTTAAAACTGTGTTTAAAGCCCAGTAAGGAATTTCAGCTATATGGTTAACAAAAAGTCAAGTTGAGATATATTTTTTACATACCTTACATACACACACACACATAGAAATAAAAATCTGCAATGACTACAAAGCTGTCACATTACCTACAGTACATAGACTTTCTCAGATAAATTATTTTAAATAATGTTACATATTTTCTAGAAAAGCTAAAATTGCCAATCTATAATTAAACTGTGCACTGCCTAATTGTAGCTGCACTTTCGGCCATAGCTGATTTCCTGCTGCTTCATTGGCTGCTTTTGTTATGATGTCAAGTTCTTGATGTAATACGTGGGAGACTTTGAAATACAATTACTTAAAATTAGAATATAGAGGATTTAAAATAATTCAAAAGGTATCAGGTATACAGAAGTATATATGTTATTTGTCACAAGAAGTCAAATAATGAAAGGAAAAACAATCTGCAAACCAAAGTAGGAAATCCATGTAGCATATCAATCAACATTATTAGCAGTGGGGTTTGGTATTGTCCCGGGTCACTGTAATTTATCATGATAACGCCACCAAATATAAAAAAAGACACATCCTTAATTGAAAAACCACATACTAAGGATATTACAACAAGCTATATTCTTTAAATAGTAATATAATGCTCCTTAGTCTGTACAATTATTCTGTTATTACAATTGTCCCATTCATTTTCTGTCTCACGGCTTTGCAGTGCATTTCTGATGATTGTGTATAATTTAAGCCATGAAAATAACGAGGTTCGTGCTGTGCAAATCAAAAGAGTTTTACAAAGCGAAGATGGGATAAAATCCTCAGAAAAAAAAAGTACAGGAATTGTGTCGAGGCAGCATTGGTCATGCAAAATAAATGCAGAGGACACAGTAGTTTTGTTTTATCTTCATAGTGTACTATGTCCAGTATTTTAATTACATCTCTTTCTTATTTGGCATTACAGCTTGAATTTATCTACATATTCTTTAAAGTGACACCGAAAAATCCCCTTACATTGATCATGGATGTTCTATTGGGAAATAGGGGCAAGACCCAATTACCCAATAGAAACATAACCATGTGCTACAATTAAAATGACTTGTTTGAATACATAGCTCATTATTTGTGCTAGGGTGGGAGCAGTTGCATCTTATTATCAAATGACTTGCCATCTGAATTCGGTCATATTATTATACATATATATGTATACATAGTTTCAAGACAAAGTATGAACCCTTAAAAATGACTGCATTTATGTATACAGTTGTCTCAAAATTGGGTTTGGTGTTTAATTTAGTAACAGTAATCAACAAACATCTGTTTTAATTAATAGCAGACAGTTTATCGTACTGTTCTTGTACATGTTGAATAATATATCATTCAAATATTCACAGTATAGGCTGAAAGATGTATGTGAAACACTAGGCTAATGACCTCAACAAAAACTTAAATTAGATTAGCAATTGGCTGGCTGGGTGGAGTAGAGGTAACATCACTGCTCTATAACCATGGAAAGAGACTGTGGAGATACAGGTTCGATCCCGGCAAGAGCACCTCTCCAGCAAGTGTCCTTGGGCAAGACACTTAACGGTACATACTCGCCACCAGGACATACTTGATAACAAGATAAATCTCAATATCCTTCCTGGTAAAATACTTTCTCAAAAAAATAAAAATAAAACCTGGGGCTAACCTATAGCCTGGGGCTATAACTTAATCAGAGCTGTTGGAAGCTTACCAGAGCCATTATAGGGCAGTATTACATGCTGTATTTAACCCCTTTGGTGCCGGGCCGCGATCCGTCATCAATCGGCACTGGATCATGGTCTATTTTCGGTGGGGGCCTCCATCTTAGATGTCCTGCGGCATTAAAGCCCGGCGAATGCAGGACGGTAGAGTAGGTCCTGTGTCCTAAAGGGGTTAAAATACAGCCTGATAGAGGTATTTGAGGACAGGGATGGGAAACACTGCTCTAGAATATCTAGATAAACTTGCGAATTCACATTTTCCGCCGTGATCCATGATTAAGGATAATTGTAACACCAATAAAAAAAGGTAAGTGCACAAAGACATTTTACTCATCCCCAACTGAGAAAGCTTGTATTTCCAGTGAAATGGTTATCAACGAACATTGAGTATACGCTTTGTTTATAATTTGTTTGTATTAAAAATGTTTATTTTTTTACCGATAGTGACTTAAAGCGGAAATTCATCAGATTTGCTGCTAGTAAGTGGAAAGAACAGAGGTTTCCCATAAGATCTGCACCTCTGGCGCTTGTATTAGAGCCTATATATCTCAATTAGCTCCATCAAATGTAAGAGTATCAGCAAATTATATTGGTGGAATTTGTATGTAACATCATTGCACTATTATACCTATTCTTTTTGCGTTGTAGTGCTTTTGAAAGGGATGCAAGACCACATGAAAACTCCTTGGACATGTTTCAAGCCGATGGAGTGTTGATTAATAGGAATTGTGCTTTAACTGAACCAGAATTTGATTCTAACTTGTGTGTGTGCATTTGTATAATATTATCACAATATAGGTTTTTGACCCATGACAAATATCAAAAACATACAAGCGCTGCTGTAGAAATACCATTCACTGATGTGACCGGAGTTTACTAAATGAGAAGCAGCAAACAAAATGACAGGACAATCAGCCACCTTCCTCAGTGAAAGGTGTTCTGGCACCCAGGGCCGGATTAAGAGCATCATGGGCCTGGTGCTGAAGATTTCGGTGGGCCTTTTTATAAATACTGAGGCACGCACACACTCCGCTATAATACAGGGCACACATACACACACACACACTCCATTATATACAGAGCACACATACACACACACACTCCATTATATACAGAGCACACATACACACACACTCTGCTATATACAGAGCACACATACACTCTGCTATATACAGAGCACACATACACTCTGCTATATACAGAGCACACATACACACACATTCAGCTATATACACACACAGCTATATACACAGACACACAGCTATATACACACACACTCAGCTACACACACACTCACACTCACTCAGCTATATACACACACACAGCTATATACACACACACAGCTATATACACACACTCTCACCTATATGCACACACACAGCTATACACACACACACACTCATCTACACACACACACTCAGCTATATACACACACAGCTATATACACACAAACAGACACACAGCTATATACACACACACGGCTATATACACAAACTCAGCTATACACACACAGCTATATACACACACACTCTCAGCTATATACACACACACACTCTCACCTATATACACACACACACAGCTATACACACACACACGGCAATATACACAAACACACACTCCGCTACACACACAGCTATATACACACACACACACACTCAGCTCTATACACAAACACAAGCACAGCTATATATACACACACACAGCTATATACACACACACTCTCAGCTATATACACACACACTCTCTCAGCTATATGCACACACACACTCTCAGCTATATACACACACACACTCTCTCAGCTATATACACACACACACTCTCTCAGCTATATACACACACACACTCTCTCAGCTATATACACACACACACTCTCTCAGCTATATACACACACACTCTCTCAGCTATATACACACACAGCTACACACACACACTCAGCTACACACACACACTCAGCCATATACACACACACACTCAGCTATATACACACACACACTCAGCTATATACACACACACTCAGCTATATACACACACACACACTCAGCTATATACACACACTCCGCTATATACACACACACACACACTCAGCTATATACACACACACACACTCAGCTATATACACACACACTCAGCTATATACAAACACACATTCAGCTATATACACACACACATTCAGCTATATACACACTCAGCTATATACACACACACACTCAGCTATATACACACACACACTCAGCTATATACACACACACTCAGCTACATACATGGCACACACTTGCACATATATACACCAGAGTGACATATGTATAATATTAATACACACCACACATATACACCAGAGTGACACATGTATACACCCCACACACACACAAAATTATTACTATATCAGAGCAGCAGCGGTAAAATGCAAGTAAAGCAGTGTTTACACCTAATCAGGCTGCTTTGCAGCTTAAGTTGAAGCTGCTATCTCTAAGCAACCTGGATGCCTGTTAGGTAGGGCCCCCCCCTCCCATGTCATCCTGGAACTAGTGGGCCAGTGTTTAAATAAGAGGGAGGAAATATTTACAAATCAGTGTGTCCTTATCTTATCTCCGGAGCCGGATCTTCATCACCTTCACGCTGTGCAGGGAAAGGGGCAGCACGTGGCTTCAAAGAACAGCTCCGCCCCTCAGCCTCTGCCCAAAGGAAATGCTGCGTTTCTATTATCTAAGCGCCGGGTTCTGCTGCAGGGCTGATCAAAGGCCTGGGCTGGGTGCACTCGGCACTCACTATTAGCTGGCCGGCTGTGGGCCTATTTTTAGAAGGGGGCCTGGAGCGACCGCTCCATCCGCCCCTATGTTAATCCGGCCATGCTGGCACCTAAATCTTGAACTGTAGAGACCCATACATATAAAGGATGTAAATAAAAAACTATGTCATAAGGCGATAAGTTAGCGCTCACTAGATTTGGAAAGAAAATTCATTTGTCAAACAAATGAATCCTTGACATTGTGTAAGGATTCTGCAATACATATTGAAACGACTCCTAATTTGTTTTACCTAACATATACAGGCCAGCAAACGAGTGCACAGAGGGGTGCTAGCTAGGTGCATTGGTTCCTCTTGCCCATTTACATTTTCCTGTTGTTTCTCACATCCTTTATGAAAAAAGAGCATATAAATGTACTGTTTGTGATTATTTACTGTTTGTAAATAATAAATATTTTACGTGTGTGCTAATGTTAATTTGGACAACTAAAATATGACAAACTAAATGACATTTTAGTCAAAGGACTATGACTAAAACTGAATTAAAATTATCACCTTCTTAGCATTTTCGTCTAGTTTTTATTAGTTGATGAAAATCTTAATAGATATTCGTCATAGTTTTAGGCAAATGTCAATAGGTTTTTGTCAAAGTTCTAGTCTCTCAATAAAATGGCATATTGTTTTAGTCATAAAGGACTATGACTAAAACTAAATTAAAATTAGTCCCTACCTAACATTTTCCTCTAGGTTTTATTAGCCTACGAAAATGTCAATGAATTTTGTCATAGTTTTAGTCATCAACTTAGTCATTGCCTAGTTTTCCTTACTGGAAAAAAATTTAGTCAACTAAGTCTTTGATGAAAATTATTAGTACAACTAAATTAACTCTAGCTGTGTGCACCGTAAAGCATGGACTGCACAATCCTATGCAAGCTAGTGGTGTGTGCTTTCTTTGGAATGTTGTATATACACACATGGCTGCATACATGTTGCATATGTGCACACATACCATTTTATATATGTTTTGTCCCTTGCGTAGCCATTATTGGCTTTTATTTCCATTTATCAGATTTGTCCTCAAAATAAATAAATAAAAGGAGCTGACAGACAGCTAAATTAGAGGTAAGATAAGTATTAACTGAAAACATGAATATTGTTATCCACCACGCTAATCGAGCATGAAGTTTGTACCTCCTGACTGTGAACTTGTATTTAGTAGGTTTAAATATTGGCTGATTTCAGAAAATTGTTTTGTGTGATTGAACTTCTTTCCTTTAGGGTGATATGTTTTGACTTATGAAAATATGAAATACCTGTTATAAAGCAAGTCTCACTTAGCAATAGCAAGAACTGTATTTGTCAGTTGTTGATTGAAGTTGTAAATCAGTATCATCTGATCTGGAATTTCCTGGAGAAAAATGAAGAGTCACACAAAAATGAGATTTAGAATAAAATAAATTGAAACAAGTGGTAATAAAGAAAACCTGACAGCCAAATTTGATGTTGCGTATGATGCATTTCATCTCAGTCCTTCAAACTTTCTGAACACTATAATTTGTTTTTAGTGCAGTTGAACTATCATCCGATGTTGGAGTCTATTAGTTTTGTTTTCTGTGGCTACATATGAATGAACATTTAACATGAAATATTTGTGTGTGTATATATATTATTTTGAAATTGAATAGGACACATTATTTTGAACTAATTGAGAAAGTGAGGTTTTGCGGTTGGTTTGAACAACTTTAATACCAACCTATTTTCCATAAAACCATGGCATCCAACTCAAACTGTCACCATGCTATTGGAGGTGTCTCCTTACATATGTTTGGGCTGCAAAAGATGATTGATCTTTCAAGCAGCCTATCAAGAGCTCTTGTGGCTGTACAGGCTATCTTGCTTCGGCCCACTACCAACCCACTGTGAGGCGTTTCCACAACTGCTGGCCCATTTCTGCCTGGCAGTTGTGGATTGCCACCACAACTCTCATAACTTAGGCAATAGCCTAAGGCAGTGGTTCCCAACTGTGGTCCTCAATAGGGATGGGCTGATGGTTCGATTCGAACATTGCCAGTTCGGCGAACATCGAACATTTCCGCGGTTTCGCCGCCAATGGACCACAATGCACTTTTCCACTGGCCTGAAGCTTGTAATTGGCTACAGCCTTGCACCTGACCACAGGTCAGGTGCAAGACAGGTGCAAGACTATGCCAATCACAGCTCAATCATGGGATCACAGAGCTAAGTCCCGCAGCACACTATATAAGGGTTCCCCGCAGCACCAGCACGTGTTTTTTTGCAGGAGTGAGAGGAGATTGTTCTTTTATGTGTGTCTCACAGACGTATAGCAGATTTCTGTGAATTTTAATCTGTGTCTTCTAACCGCCAGCTATTGGGTCTCGTTTTCTTCTAGCAGATATCTGGGAATTGTAATCTGTGTCTTCTCACTGCCAGCTATTGGGTCTCACTTTCTTCTAGCAGATATCTGGGAATTGTAATCTGTGTCTTCTCACTGCCAGCTGCTGCCAGGTTATCAGGCTGTATCACAGATTTATACCAGGGTTGTGTGAATTAGAATCTGTGTGTTGCCACTGCAAAGGCTGTCAGGCTGTATCACTGACTTATACCAGAGTTGTGTGAATTTGAATCTGTGTGCGTTGCCACTAGGGATGAGCTGTTCGGTTCGATCTGTTCGGAGTTCGCATCGAACATCAGCCGTTCGGCTGTTCGCGAACTCCGAACATTTCCGCGTGTTCGGTTCAAGATCGCCCACAATGGACCACAATACACTTTTCCACTGGCCTGAAGCTTGTAATTGGCTACAGCCTTGCACCTGAACACAGGTCAGGTGCAAGACAGGTGCAAGACTATGCCAATCACGGCTCAGAGTCCTGATTGGGAAAATTTTGCCCAATCATGGGCTCACAGAGCTAAATCCTGCAGCACACTATATAAGGCTTCACACAGCCCCCAGTACACTTCTACAAGATATCTGTGAATTGTTGCAATCTGTGTGTTCTCACTACCAGCAGCTATTGTGGGGGTCTCACTTCTACAAGATATCTGGGAATTGTTGTAATCTGTGTGTTCTCACTGCCAGCTGCTATTGAGGGTCTCACTTCTACTAGATATCTGGGAATTGTAATATGTGTCTTGTCACTGCCACCCATCAGGGGGTCTCTCTGATTTATATGAGGTTCCTGGGAATTGTAATCTGTGTCTTGTCACTGCCACCCATCAGGGGGTCTCACTGATTTATAGGAGGTTCCTCGGAATTGTAATGTGTGTCTTGTCACTGCCACACATCAGGGGGTCTCACTGATTTATAGGAGGTTCCTGGGAATTGTAATCTGTGTCTTCTCACTGCCAGCTATCAGGGGGTCCCACATACGTCTAGCACAGGGATCTCAAACTCACGGCCCCCCAGATGTTTTTGCCTACAAGTCCCAGAATGCTTTGAATGGAATAGATGGCCGTGGAATCATGGGAGTTGTAGTTCAGAAACATCAGGGGGGCCAGAGTTTGAGACCACTGGTCTAGCAGATATCTGGGAATTGTAATTTGTGTCTTGTCACTGCCATCCATCAGGGGGTCTCACTAATTTATAGGAGGTTTCTGGGAATTGTAATTTGTGTCTTGTCACTGCCACCCATCAGGGGGTCTCACAGACTTGTAGCAGATATCTGGGAACTATAACCTGTGTCTTGTCACTGCCACCCATCAGGGGGTCTCACTGATTTATAGGTGGTTTCTGGGAATTTTAATCCGTGTCTTGTCACTGGCTGCCAGCTATCAGGGTGTCTCACTGAGTTATACCAGAGTTCTGGAAATCTTTAATCTAGATAACACAGTTGAATCAGAGTTCTGCATATCTCCAATTTTTATAACAGAGTTGAATCAGAGTTCTGTATATCTTTAATCTATATATCACTCACCATGTCAGAAAGACCAAAAAGGACAGGCAGACGCTCCCAGACACAGATAAGAGGGCAAGCAACCTCTGTGTCGGGAGACTGTGTCTCTGGTCGTCGTGGACGTGGTACATCCTCTGCAGGGGCACGCTTGTCCTTTCTAACTGGTGCTGGCTGTCTTAAGCAGCAGCAACATACAGAGGATTTGGTGGATTGGCTAGCCAGGCCATCCTCATCCTCCGAGTACTCTGCCAGCCAGGCTTGTAGTGGTTTACAGTCCACCTCAGCTGCCAAAACATCTAATTCAGCCTCCATGTCCACAGCTACTCCTGCCGTAGCCTCACTATCACACACGGAGGAGTCAGCTGAATTGTTTGACTACAATGACAGTGACATGCTGCTTGAGGATGCGCAGCAACTACAGTGCTCTGATTCAAACTCTGAGGTTGAGGAAGGGAGTATAATCAACCTAGAGGAAGGGTGTGCCAGTGATACACAAATTAATGGCACTCATGTTGCCCCAGCAGCTGCAGCATACTGCCAAGTTGGCTCCAGTGGCGAGGAGATAGGGGGTGATGACGATGATGTGATGACGATGATGAGGTCACTGACTCCATCTGGATGCCTGATTGAACAGAAGAGTCAAGGGAGGAGGAGGAGGCACAACAAAAACGAGGCAGAACGTCCTCTATGACCAACCGTAGCCAGTCCAAGGCATCAGAAGTCACAGCTGCTCAGGTGCAGAGCGCTGTTGTCTCAAAGCACATGTACAGGAAGTCTGCTGTCTGGGAATTCTTTAAGAAATGTGCAGCAGACCGCACCATTGCTATTTGTAATCTATGTCAGATGAGGATCAAGCGTGGGAAAGACATCCCACGCTTGGGTACCACGTGCTTGAGGCGGCATATGACCATCTGCCATGCATCCCGTTGGCACAACACTTTGCATAGGTCCTCCTCCTCCTCATCTGTCTCTACCCCACTGTATGTCCTGCCATGTCATTGCCTACAACCTCTACTGACAGGGATGATGCTACAGTAATGGGTGTACCAGGTCCTTCCTCACAATGTGACAGCATCCCATCAGCTGAAGAGTTACGCAGTCAGATTACATTGCCCCAGCTGCTGCAGCGTAAGAAAAAATACAGTCCCAACCATCCCCAAGCACAGCGTCTAAATGCCAGCTTAGCAAAATTACTCGCATTACAGCTGCTGCCTTTCCAGCTGGTGGACTCTGCTTCCTTCCGTGAATTTGCCGAATGTGCTGTACCACAGTGGCAGGTTCCAAAACGCCATTTCTTTTCACGGAAGGTCATTCCAGCACTATACCAGCACGTGGAATACAATGTTATGGAGTCATTGGGAAAGGCAGTCAAAAGCAAGGTGCACATTACTTTAGACACGTGGTCCAGCAAGCATGGACAGGGCCGTTACATTTCCTTCACGGCACACTGGGTAACTCTGCTTGCAGCTGGGAGGGATCCAGGACGGGGCTCTGTGCTGGAGCTTGCTCATCCACCACGCTTCCAGAAAGCTGCTTATATGAGGTCTATCTGCTCCACCACCTCCTCCTTCTCCTTCAATGTCTCTGGCGAAGTGGCAGTTAAACCGACGCGTGGCAGGGGCTACGCAATGGCTCAAGCAAAAAGATGCCATACTGTGCTTGAGCTGGTTTGTTTAGGAGACAGGAGCCACACGGGTCAGAAATTCTGTCAGCTCTGCAGGGACAGGTGCAGAGATGGTTAACACCACGCCAGCTTCAGCTGGGAATGGTCGTCTGTGATAATGGCAGCAACCTTCTCTCCGCCCTACTCCTGGGTAAGTTGGCGCATGTACCATGCCTAGCACACATCCTAAATCTGGTGATACAGTGTTTCCTAACCAGATACCCAGGGCTGGAAGAGCTTCTCAGCCAGACCAGAAAAGTCTGCAGCCACTTCAGATGGTCATTCCCAGCAAGTGTTCGCCTGGCAGAAATTCAAAGAGAATTCCACCTTC
The DNA here is from genome assembly GCA_009667805.1 of Leptobrachium leishanense. Taxonomy (NCBI): domain Eukaryota; kingdom Metazoa; phylum Chordata; class Amphibia; order Anura; family Megophryidae; genus Leptobrachium; species Leptobrachium leishanense. The sequence goes on along the minus strand of CM019066.1, from coordinate 319,127,773 downwards.
CCACAAACCGTCTGATCTGTGACATGCCCACCAGGTGGAACTCGACATTGGCAATACTGCAGCGTCTGCACAAGCAGCAGAGGGCCATCAATGAGTACCTGTGTGAGTATGGCACAAGGACAGATTCAGGTCAACTCCCCCCCCCCCGAAGTGGCTGATGATCAAGGATGCATGCACTGTACTTTCACCATTTGAGGAGGTAACGAGGATAGTGAGCAGGGACAGTGCATGCATCAGTGACACAATTCCTTTAGTTTTCCTGCTGGAGCATCTTCACCGTATGGTGCAGGACTACCTAGGGGCAAGGGCAGACCTGGATACCTTTCCAGCAGATGATCCACTGATTTACTGGGTGTTGAGATTGGATCACTGGCCAGAACTTAGCCAATATGCTATGCAGCTACTAGGTTGCCCTTCATCCAGCGTGCTTTCTGAAAGGACGTTCAGTGCCGCTGGAGGTTTTGTGACAGACAAAAGAGTGCGTCTGTTCACCAACTCTGTAGACCGGCTGACATTTATAAAAATTAATCAGTCCTGGATCAGCAGCTATCACTCCCCTGATACTGATGTAACTGAATAGATTGGGGATCTCTTTTGCATTCCCAAAACCTCCTCCACTGCACTCTTCCACAATACCTCAGAGGGGTTACGGTGTGAAGGCACTAGCTGGCACCAAAGGCCCAATATTTGGGTGCACTGAAGCTTGTACCAGATTCCAATCATTTTACTATTTGAATGCATGCAGAGTCCACCCATGCACTCTCCCACAATACCTCAGAGGGGTTACGGTGTGAAGGCACTTGCTGCCATCAAAGGCACAATATTTGGGTGCACTGCCACTGACGCCTATACCAGATTCATATCATTTTAATATTGGACCGCAGGGTCCACCACTACACTCTTTCACAATACCACAGAGGGGTTACTTACGGTGTGAAAGCACTTGCTGCCACCAAAGGCAAAATATTTGGGTGCACTGACGCCTGTACCAGATTCATATCATTTTAATATTTGACTGCAAGGTCCAACCCTGCACTCTTCCACAATACCACAGAGGGGTTACGGTGTGACGGCACTGTTGCTGACACTAAAGGCCCAATTTTAACCCCTTAGTGACCTGGCGGTTTTACACAAATCCGTCCTTTAGTGACCGCTGCTGTTTTTACGTTTCTGCGCTGTTAGTGTTTAGGTCAAATTTTCCTCTTACTCGTTTATTCAACCCACACATATTATACACCGTTTTTCCCGCCATTAAATGGACTTTCTAGAAATACCATTATTTCCATCATATCGAATAATTTACTATAAAAAAAATATGAAATATGATGAAAAAATTGTAAAAACACACTTTTTCGTAATTTAATCCCCAAAATCTGCAACCACCAAAAAAGGCCCCAGCTAAATAGTTTCAAAATTTTGTCCCGAGACTAGAAATACACAATTTTTACATGTTTTTGTTCTTTAACCCCTTCACTGCTGAGCCAGTTCACCTATGTGTGCTGCGCTCATTCTGACCATTTTGTGCTAATTATTTTGAGATGACAGCCTAGGTCCTATTTAACTAAACCCCCCCAGACAAAAAAAACTTTAAAAAAAACATTTTTTTATTTTATTTTTTTATTATCTTATCATTTTTTATTTTTTTTAATTTTATTTTTAAACCAAACCTGGTCACGTATGATATCATTGAAAAGGCCATGATCAGGCCTTCTTAATAATGTCAAATATGACCATCTAGCTGCCACGGATCAGGAGATAGGGGGATCCTTAGGATCCCCTTATCTCCACATGGCAGCTAGAGGGTTAACTGGCCCACTGACATCCTCACACATATGATGAGGTTGTCAGTGGGTGGAAGGGCACCTGGAGGCTTGGCTGAAATCCAATATGTCAGCCCCCTCCAGGTTCGAATCGCGTTTTGGCGCCAATTAGCACCGAAACGCGATCAGGCAGTGAAATGGATAATGCTATACAGCGCTGAAAAGGGGAGACTCTCCCCTTTTCAGTGGTGCTAAAAGCATCTCCCTAGCTTCAATGGTTGGGGATATAGAGGACTCTGAAGCGCCTGCCCTCCCCTCCATTGATTTCAATGGGGGTGCCTGCTGATGATGTCACCACGCAGCATGGTGACATCATCAAGCTCGCCGGCCCATGAAAATCAGGAGGGAAGGCTTTCTCCCTGCCAGATCTGCGAGGGATCCAGCGAGGGAGGTAAGTATCGGGCGGGAGCGGGGTTAGGTGCCGCTGACGTACCATGTACGTCTGCGGGTCAAAGGGAGACCCGTGGGCAGGATGTACATGGTACGTCAGCGGTCCTTAAGGGGTTAAAGCACCTATTGTTACTCTCATCCAAAGCCTGCATAAATTTCACCATAATTTAGCCAAAAAAATCACTAAACTTGTTCTGTGTGTCCTAAAACGTCTCCTCTTTTCATACAGACTGCCGCCCCAAGCAGTTGTTTATGAATAGATTAAAGGAAAAACATTTACCATCATTTGAAATGTAATTTTTTTGTTTTTAAATGTTTTTATACATCCTACAAATCCGCCACTTCACGGGCAGGTTATGGGGAGCTAGGCACTATAGTTGAAGGAATTTTTCGTTTTTATTCTTAGCCTTTATTTCATGGAAAACTCACTGTTCCTTTAAAAACATTTTTTTTTCACTTTTGTCCTTATTTCCTGTCCACCAGGGCACCTTTTATGGCAAATATCTAGCATATATGCCCTCTTGGAGGGCTCTCTAAAAATCGAACGTTCTGGTCCCATTGACTTACATTGAGTTTGGATCACGTTCAAGATCGAACTCGAACTTTTGAAATTGTTCGAGTTTGAAATCGTACCGAACATGGGGGCATTCGGCTCATCCCTAGTCCTCAAGTACCACTAACAGGCCAGGTTTTAAGGATTACCTTTGGGAACTGCAGGCTGAATCCTGCAATCACTGAGCACCAAATCACATCACCTGTGCTGTTCTTCAGTTATCTGGAAAACCTGACCTGCTGGGGGTAATTGAGGACCGCGGTAGGGAACTACTGGCCTAAGGTGTCTGTCTACTTCACAGTTTATAATTTCTAATACTACTTTGCTACTATTCCTGATGTCACCATTTTGACTAGCGAAACACGAACAGTGAATTTTCTTGTACCATCCTGGACTCTATGATCCATTTTTCTTTGAGCAGACTGCATAAGAGCACTCGCAGTTCTGTCTCATCCTACACTTTGGCTAGGATTTATTTTCATTTGTGTTTGAGTTTAAATCACAGGTATTAGGCAGGTTATAGTTTTCCTTTGGGTTTTACCATACCAGTGACCCCAAAGGGTTGCATTCCTACTTTATAATTATAGCTGTCTGTTGAATTTAATCCCTGTAGGTCAGTCAAACCTTATTATATTTTTCTGCTAAATCTGATTGAATCCTGTTACTTTTTCAGCCTCACTTGTTTTTAGAGATAGTGTGACGACCACCTGCTATCTGCCTAGTCATCACGTGCGGAGGGAAGGTTACCAGGGGTTAAAAGCTCCAATGCTCTGGATTTACTAACTCTACCCCCTCTCAGGGCCCCAGGTTATACCAACCTAGCCCCCCAAAACTATACACACACTTCCGACTATACTCTGCCACCATGTAAGTAATAGGGCACTTTCAAAACCCCCGTAACTGCATAGCACCCCAAATCCAGGAGACTACCATATACAGCTAATATACCTCCAAAATAGTAAATTCTACAGTAACGCTGACAAAAGCTTACAGGAGAACATGAATCATCTAGAGCAGATAAAATACTGGGTTACACAATTTTAATGGCAAAAGACAAAAATAAAACTTTACACAGTGCCAATATCACATAAACAAGTGTAGCGCTGTGTTTAAAAAGACTGTTCTGCTGCATTTATTTGAAATGGCCACCAGAGGGAGACAGAGACCATGGTAAGCATGCTGGACCAACACAGAAGATATTGGGACTACGTTTCCTGGCATGCTTTGCAAACGGACACAGGAAGTGGGTGGGACACAGACGCTGTACATCCTGAGCCTCGTGGAGATAGCTGTCAGAGCGCGCCAGGGAGTGCATGAGAGAGGATGCAGTGTTGCAGAGTGGAACAGTGACTAGGCCGGAGCGCAGGTGCGGCCTACCAGGATTCCAAGAGGGGTTACCCAGCCTTGTAAGAAGGAGACCCAGTGATCCACAGGCATCCCCAAGCTGCTGTCAAGGAAGCGGAGGACCCCTGAGTTAGGAGTACCGCAGGTCCATTGGATGGGAGAGCAGGCGGTAGCTGGACAAGCCACGGTCGGAGCAAAGAGAACCCGACAACAGATCCAGTAGCCATTATCCTAGCAAGGCATCAAGCGGAGGGACGTCCTGGGTCAGCGGAACCTTGGTGATCCAGCGGATGGGTGAGAGGCCTCCAAGGCCGGTTTTACAAAGTCAAGAAAGTGCGCTGTTGTTTATTTCTGAAACCCACAGGGCCCCAACTTGACTAGTCGAAGACATCGTTTAAAAGATTCACTGGCCAGTTGAATAGTACCCGGGTACCACAACACACACATACACTCACAGTTCGGGACTTAACCTGTTCGGGACTCACTCCCTAGTATCTAAAGAAGGGGAAAAGATTTGCATCTTATTTTGTTTTCCGCTGCGTGTTTCCCGAATTGCAAAGCATTGTATTTTTCTGTTCGGTCGCGCATTTTTCAGAAATACGAAGTCTCGCATTTCTTTTTCCGCTGCGCGTTTACCGCGATACGAAATACTGTAAATATATCTACGAACACCGTGTCTCATTATATGCCTTTTTCTTTAGTAAACAATATAATTTATAAAATCACCCAACGGTGCTGGAGTATATTTATCCCCTAGTGCGGGGAGACTGACCCGTGGTTCATTTTCAGCGGCTCCTCTGGGAGTGAGCGCTACACGTGGGGGCTCGTTTCCGGGATCTCAGTCTCTGGAAAAAACGCATTTAAAGGGTTAAATATGGACCCAGACGAAGCAGCAGAGTGGTGTAAAGCACAGGGTGGCCAGTTAGAGTTGAGTGTAGTAATGGATATTCCTCTAGACACCTGGGCAGAAGAGCAGATCCGCTTGGCCGTGGCAGCGTTGGCACCTGACCAGCGGGGGTTTCTAGCGGACATCAAAGTGAACCCAGAGACTTCTCACACGTATGTTCTTTTCGAGTGGAGACAAATTCTCTGTGCCTGGTCTGCCTATATCTCGTCCGACTTCTATTACTCGGTCTCGGCAGTTACATCCCGTCGGAGAGAGTGAAGAAGACAGTGAAGAGGAAGGCTGGAGTCTGAGCTGGGTGTGGACACCTGAGTCTCAGGGCATCAAGCCAGTCTCTGACTGGAGTGGGAGTGCTTTAGAACCTGATATTTCTGAAGTGATGACTCAAGCACCGGAAGTTTCTGAAGTTTTAGAGTAAATATCCATAGATTACAGTTCTATGCCTTCACTGGAGGGCTCATATTCTGAGGAAATGTTTGCTCCGATTGTTGATGAGAGAATTGAGCCTGTAGAGTCAGCTCTCCCGACTGAAGAGGTTCCTGAAAAATTTGAACCTAAACGGCCAATACGACCCCCTCAGAGACTCACGTATGATTCACCAGGACATAGCACAGAGGAAGCTGTAACAACTGTGCGGAGGTTTCCTGGAGTGTCGGCCCTACTTACAGAGGTGTCTAGGGGTTTGGGTGAGATTGAGGATATTTGCTGCCTGTTTTCAACCCTGACTATATAGGCTAAAGTTAGAAATGTAATGCAACTGTTGTTATGTTATGTTATGTTGTGTTATGTATGACCGTTACATGCACCCGTTACACGCCCTTGGGAGGACCCAAGAGTTTAGGGGGGAGAGTGTAGCGCTGTGTTTAAAAAGACTGTTCTGCTGCATTTATTTGAAATGACCACCAGAGGGAGACAGAGACCATGGTAAGCATGCTGGACCAACACAGAAGATATTGGGACTACGTTTCCTGGCATGCTTTGCAAACGGACACAGGAAGTGGGTGGGACACAGACGCTGTACATTCTGAGCCTCGTGGAGATAGCTGTCAGAGCGCGCCAGGGAGTGCATGAGAGAGGATGCAGTGTTGCAGAGTGGAACAGTGACTAGGCCGGAGCGCAGGTGCGGCCTACCAGGATTCCAAGAGGGGTTACCCAGCCTTGTAAGAAGGAGACCCAGTGATCCACAGGCATCCCCCAAGCTGCTGTCAAGGAAGCGGAGGACCCCTGAGTTAGGAGTACCACAGGTCCATTGGATGGGAGAGCAGGCGGTAGCTGGACAAGCCACGGTCGGAGCAAAGAGAACCCGACAACAGATCCAGTAGCCATTATCCTAGCAAGGCATCGAGCGGAGGGACGTCCTGGGTCAGCGGAACCTTGGTGATCCAGCGGATGGGTGAGAGGCCTCCAAGGCCGGTTTTACAAAGTCAAGAAAGTGCGCTGTTGTTTATTTCTGAAACCCACAGGGCCCCAACTTGACTAGTCGAAGACATCGTTTAAAAGATTCACTGGCCAGTTGAATAGTACCCGGGTACCACAACACACACATACACTCACAGTTCGGGACTTAACCTGTTCGGGACTCACTCCCTAGTATCTAAAGAAGGGGAAAAGATTTGCATCTTATTTTGTTTTCCGCTGTGTGTTTCCCGAATTGCGAAGCATTGTATTTTTCTGTTCGGTCGCGCATTTTTCAGAAATACGAAGTCTCGCATTTCTTTTTCCGCTGCGCGTTTACCGCGATACGAAATACTGTAAATATATCTACGAACACCGTGTCTCATTATATGCCTTTTTCTTTAGTAAACAATATAATTTATAAAATCCACAACGGTGCTGGAGTATATTTATTCCCTAGTGCGGGGAGACTGACCCGTGGTTCATTTTCAGCGGCTCCTCCGGGAGTGAGCGCTACACAAGACATACAAAATATAATAAAATGTGAAAATATAGTTCTTGAAATAAAATGGGACATAACTCTTCCATGGGTATCTTGACTTTTAAGTCCTTTGTTCGGAGATGTTCCTTCAACAAAAATCCTTGCAAAATACCCTGAGATTCTGGTGAGCACCCTGTAAAAAGAACTGGCTCCTCACCCACTAATATCTGGTTCACAGGTGGGTCCCTTGTTCAGGTTTCCATTCAGCTCTCCATTCAAGGGAGCAGATTATCAGATAAGAGACGTAAATACTACAGGCACATGGCCATTGAAGCTTCTGGCATACCCTAGTGGGATATTTAAGAATATCTTAATAACTGCCATTTCGCCTTTGCCATCCCCGTTACTATTATTAATCATCAGGACAAATGGTTTAATTGACCCGGTTACCATATTCCTTCGTCCACAGAGCCACCTCCAACTCCTTTTAAAAGAACCATGACTGTGCATGACAGATAGTAGTTTCTTTTGTGAACTTTAGTCTGATTTTAGAGCAGGCTTCAGTTTATATGCTCCTCTTGTGGCACATGTTTTTAGTTTATGCTGAATAAAGGTTATGTTTATTTTGTACATTGTAGGTCATCATTTATCAACCACATTATGTATTCCTCCTGCAGGGAATTAAGAGCAAACAAAGCAGTATTGGAATCAAAGTTCTGTAACAATTCAAAACAAAACAAACTCAAAAAAACACTCTGCATGCGAGTCGAGAGTTGATGATGTTAAGAAAACATGTGGACAGAAAAGTCCAAACACTTTAGTAACTGAAAATACTAAACCTATTTCACCCTAAAACTGCCCAAAACACAACCTCAAAAAGAGTTTGCGAAATTAAATGGGAGAGTAGATGGGTATCAGTTCAGCTCACCGGCTCTCCATATTACACAGGAAACGGTAATATACAGTGGCAAGAAAAAAAGAAAAAGTGTGTGAACCCTTTGGGATTATGTGGATTTTTGCATGAATTGGTCATAAAATGTGCTCTGATCTTCATCTAAGTCACAACAATTTGAAAAACAGTCTGCTTAAAATAATACAACACAAACATTATATGTTTTCATGTTTTTATTGAACAGAACATGTAAACATTCACAGCGCAGGGTGGAAAAAGTATGCGAACCTTTGGACTTAATAACTGGTTGACCCTCCTTTGGCAGCAATAACCTCAACCAAACGTTTCCTGTAGTTGCAGATCAGACCTGCACAACGATCTGGAGTAATTTTGGACCACTCCTCTTCACAAAACTGTTTCAGTGTAGCAATATTCTTGGGATGTCTGGTGTGAATCGCTCTCTTAAGGTCATGTCACAGCATTTCAATCGGGTTGAGGTCAGGACTCTGACTGGGCCACTCCAGAAGGCGTATTTTGTTTTGTTGAAGCCATTCTTTTGTTGAATTACTTGTATGCTTTTGGTCATTGTCCTGTTGCATCACCCATCCTCTGCAGAGCTTCAGTTGGCGGACAGATGGTCTTATGTTTTCCTGCAAAATGTCTTGATAAACTCTGGAATTCATTTTTCCATCAATGAAAACAATCCGTCCAGGCCCTGAGGCAGCAAAGCAGCCCCAAACCATGATGCTCCCTCCGCCATGTTTTACAGTGGGGATGAGGTTTTGATGTTGGCGTGCTGTGCCTTTTTTTCTCCACACATACAGAGTTATTCAAAGAGCTCCGAATTGCTTGAGAAAGGTAACCGAACGCTGAAAATCAGCGTTCGGTTACCTTTCCTGGCCATTCGGCTATCCAGAGAGCAGGCAATTCGCCAAATCCTAGCGAATTGCCTGAACATACGGTGCCTGTTCGGTGCCTGTTCGAGGGAAGTGAAATCCCCATGAAAAAGCACTGCTTTGGCTATTCAGAGAACACAAACCAGCAGTGAAAGGTTCCCCTAATGCCCTGCTATTCGGTGGCTTCATTCGGCAAGTTTATCCAGGAGAATCCCATAGGCTTCAATGTTAAAAATATTCCCGTTTTAATTCAATATCTAACAAACCGTTCATTATAAAATTCTGCAGTAAAGAGTCTCTTTATTTATAGATTTTTTAGGATATTTTAAGTATTTTTCTGAATAATTTTTTTTTTTTAAAAGTCCGATTTTTTTTTTTTTTAAAGTTTACTTATTTTTTCTGTAACAGCCCTTTTTATTATCATTCCCTGGACCTCATATGTAAATTTCAGACATTTTCGCTCAGTAGTTTCTTTGCAAACAGCATTTCATTTTCAAACATTCACACAAACTGTTTTGCTAATTTATTCACTGCCTCGTCTGCGGTCTCGGCGGCTTTGCTGCGTGTGATCGGCTCCTGCACGGGTTTTTCGACGGGTTAAACCAGATGTTTTTGGGGGTTTTCGGCGTGCATTCGGTGGGTTTTGCGGTTCGTTTTCGTTGGGTTTGCGGCAGCCTTTCCCTGCAATTCGGGGACCCTGTGGTGTTTGCTGAATACACCGCAGGGTCACCGAAATGGGATCGGCAAAAGGAACCGAATTGAAGAGAACGAAAAGTCACCGAATGTGCAGCGACTTTTCGAATCTCTTTGAAATACCCTGATAGTGTTGTGTGTTTTTTTCAAACAACTCAATTTGGTTTCACCTGTCCACAGAATATTTTACCAGTAGTGCTGTGGAACATCCAGGTGCTCTTTTGGAAACTTGAAACGTGCTGCAATATTCTTTTTGGACAGCAATGGCTTCCTCCGTGGTGTCCTCCCATGTACTCCATTCTTGTTTAATGTTTTCCTTATTGTAGATGTGTCAACAAAAATGTTAGCATGTGCCAGAGATTTCTGTAAGTCTTTAGCTGACACTCTAGGATTCTTCTTTACCTCATTAAGCATTCTGCGCCTTGCTCTTGCAGTCATCTTTAAAGCACGAGCATGCCTAGGGAGAGTAGCAACAGTGCTGAACTTTCTCCATTTGTAGACAGTCTGTCTTACCGTGGACACATGAACATCAAGGCTTTTGGAGATACTTTTGTAACCCTTTCCAGCTTCATTCAAGTCAACAATTCTTGATCGTAGTTCTTCTGAGAGCTCTTTTCTGCAAGGCATGGTTCACATCAGGCAGTGCTTTTTGAAACCAGTAAACTCAAAACTGGTGTGTGTTTTTAAAGGACAGGACAGCTTTCAGCAACACATCCAATAATGTCACACTGATTGGACTGAAGGTTGGCTGGCTCACTCCTGGCTCAAATTAGCTCTTGGAGAAGTCATTAGGCTAGGGGTTCACATTTTTTTCCACTCTGCACTGTGAATGTTTACATGTTATGTTCAATAAACACATGAAAACATATAGGCCCCTATTGCACGCTTCACGCAGCGCATTTGCGTGCGCGCGAGGACGAAACCATTTGCGCGGAACATCGTATTACAACATTCGCGCAAACGATGCTCGTTATCTTCTACCGCGATTGACCCTGTGCGAACCCAGTGCGAGCGCAAGTGCATGCGCGCATCCGAATACCTAACATTGTGAGCGCAAATGCGTTAGTGCGGATGGTATTACAAACTTCGCACAAAGTCGTACGAGCGACGTTTGCGCGAATTTTCGTAACGTCTTTGAAAACTTGGTGTTAACTGCAAATATGATAGTTGTGGCTGAAACGAAGTAACTCAGCAATAAAAAAAAATACAGCACAGTACAGTTACACATTCTACACATACCCAGACATAAAAAATTAATAATTTGTCAAATTTTTTTGCTGCAGCACGTATACGCAGATTGACTTTGACAGGCGCAACAACCTAACTTTAGAAAATGGTGTTTCTTAATTCTGATTGGCTGAATCCCATGAAAAAACAATCTGCCCACCGATTCCTGCACGCAACGTTCATTTCCACAAGAATATGCGCGTCGGATTTGCGCACGAAAAAACATGAAGGCTGAAAAAAAGCGCTCGGATCGGAATGCCGCATTAATTTTCGCGCGATATCGTTCTCTTGCGTGCGCAAAAAAAAATGCGCTGTGCGAGCGCATTTGCGCGAAGCGTGTAATAGGGGCCATAATGTTTGTGTTGTATTATTTTAAGCAGACTGTGTTTTTCAAATTGTTGTGACTTAGATGAAGATCAGAGCACATTTTATGACCAATTCATGCAAAAGACCACGTAATCCCAAAGGGTTCACAAACTTTTTCTTGCCGCTGTAAATATAAGCGAAGAGGAAGGCACCTGTTACCCCGATATTCCTCTCATCTTTCCATCTCCAATCTACAAAAATGGGACCTTATGCGAAATATTTTGTAAAAACAAAGTGGGGAAACCTACCTCTGACCTAAGCCTTAACCATTCTAACCCCCCCCCCCAGTAACATATCTCCTCAGTCCAGTACTTGGTTATTCAGTGGTTTTGTTCTCCTTACATTGGTGTTTATTCCAGTGTGATTTTTTTGTGTTCCTATATTCTTCCCTCATGTTTGGATTCCTGGCTTCCTTACCCTTGGTTTTCTTCTCTGATTTCTGCAGTTTATTGCCTGCCCACAACTGCAGTTTTGATCTGACTATGGCTTTTTTCTCCTCTCTTGGTGGTCTACAGACTCCCAGACATTACATTGTGCTCCTAAAGCCCATCTTATGCTTAGATCACACACTTACGGCACCACCTACACTCATTCAACTCTGACCGGGTACATAAAATGCATACTGTAAATTAGGTCAGTGATGCCTATCCTTGTGACCCCATACTTTTTAGGCTGCCAAAGCATAATGAATCTTGGTTGCCATAATTAGCCATCAATGCAGTAGGGAATGATTGGAAATGAGAAAAGAGTTTTGCTATCTGTGTTTGGTAAGATGCAGAAGGGTGAAATACAAGGAGACATAGACCTTGAAGATACCGGAAGGGAAGATTGATGGAGAGACACATTAGCTGATGTCAACTGAGTGGAAAAGAGACGTATTAGAAAGTAAGGTCATTAGGGGCAGAAGAAGCTAATCTTTAGATAGATAGATGATGAGAAAAATAGTTGGAAGTGGGAGAACTAGGAAGAAAGATATTTATCTTACATTATGGCATGAAAAGTAAGTAGGGTAAGCCAATGGGCAATATCGGCTGCCTACAGCTAAGCAAAAAAATTAGCATTCACTAATCACCCCTTAGTGTCCCTGTTTTACATGTAGATTATGGGACAGGTACTGAGTCCAGCAGCCTGCCATAGTGGTCGCTAGGCTTCTGGATGCTCGGAGCATCGCTAAAGTGCTAAAGTCTTATGGACTCCATGGAGGTGTCAGGCTCCCAGCCAATGATTGCACCGTGGCTGCCATATGTGTCCCTGGGCAGCACATGAAGAGTGCTGCTCAGCCTCAGCCCTGGCTATCCAGCATCGAAAGGGGTTAACAGTGAATCACAGTGCACAAACACTCCACACCCCTGCTGGAAATAAAAGTACCTTTCCTCCCTTCCAGCAGGGCCTTTGCATTAAGTGCCTTTTCCGGCTTAAGCTCAGACATACTCTGCATTGCTCCTGACATACTGTACCTGTATATCAGACCTGACTTACAGTACCTATTTGACCACGGCTTCTGGATATCCCTCTGTACTGTGCAAAGATCCCTCCTGTGCCCTGTGTACAGCACCCTTGTGTTATCCTCCTCAAGGTACCTCTAAAGTTCCCAGTGTCTCATTGTGTCCCCCCTCAAGCATTCTCAAGACCCCCTGCTGTATACAGATTCCTGGTATCCCTTTCATCCACCCTGGTCATCTCTCTGCAACCCCAGTATATCACCAGTGCTGGCTCTCCTGCTTCTGCCTCCACCCGTGTACCCTCAAGTGTCTCCTCCAAGTGTTATTGTTCACTGAATACCAGACTCATATACACAAGGCCAGTACCCCACCGGTGCTGATCCTGACAGGAGGCTTCTGCTGTCGGGTCACATGACCGGCAGGATATTGCCTCTCGCGGGATCCTGCAGGTTGGCAGAGTGATCGCGGAGGGAGACTGGGGACTTTTTTCCCCCAGTCTCACCCTGCTTCCAGCGGCCAGAAGCAGCGGATCAGGCTGCCGTTTTCACCGCGGGATGACAGGTGAGTATTTGGTTTTGGAGGGGGTGGGTTACAGCTGCAGCTAACTGATTCCACAGAAGTGGAATCAGCTAGGTACAGCTCTAAGCTGTAGCTAACTTTTTTCGCTATTGACAGCTGTTTGTAATTAGCGCTAGGACTTTATGATCCTAACGCTAATTACTGATTGCTTACTCTTAGCGCTCCCCATGTTACGCATAGTGAGAGCAAAAAACAGTAAGCTGGTGCTAAAAAGCGCTAATACCGATTCGCAAATGGGTCTTTTAACCAGATAGCGATTGGGAGGTAATTTGGCCTTAACGCTAACACCTCAATTAACCTAGCGCTACTGCTCATTTATGTGAGCGCTAGCATTAACGAGGTGATACGGCCCATTGTATTTTGGGTGGGGTATCTAAAATCCCTCCACCAGCCCTAATTTCCTCTAAACAGCTGACAGCATTTTTGCTGGCACATATCGTGGAAAAATATTGACTTATTCCCTGTCACGTTCCTTCTCTCTCACGGCACTGTGGAAGGTTGACAGTTAGAAGTCACTCTGAGCAGTGAGCAATCCTACAACACGGCACTTCGTTAAGTTTGCATGACTAACTTGACTGTCGGCACACTGACTGAAAAATCAGCACAGCAATGTCACCATAGGTGTGTGCAGGGGGTGTGCCAAGGCACACCCTATTGTTGGGTAAAGAGGCCCTCTTTCCCTTCCTAATTTGGATGTCGCTTATCTGGTTCATGATGAATGTATCTCTGATTACAGGCTTGTTATTTCTAATGAAAAATGTGCAGTTTGTGCAAAATCTACTAAACATAAGTTTACAATTAATATATGTCTAGGCCAATACAGGTGCATTTAAAATTGGGTAAAAAATGTCTTATATTACATTGGTTGTACACAGGGATCAAGTCCTACAAAAATAAGTGTTTGAGCTCATTGTATTTCTGCCCTGAAATGAAGTATTGCCATCTCGCATATGACCCACAATCTCCCATTCAAATTAAAATGGATACACAATTCACATACAGTGGTAAGAAAAAGTATGTGAAGCCTTGTGTATGTGATGGGTATCAGTTCAGCTCACCGACTCTCCATATTACACAGGAAATGGTAATATACAGTGACAAGAAAAACAGAAAAAGTATGTGAACCCTTTGGGATTAAATGGAGTTTTGCATGAATTGGTCATAAAATGTGCTCTGATCTTCAGCTAAGTCACAACAATTTGAAAAACACAGTCTGCTTAAAATAATACAACACAAACATTATATGTTTTCATGTTTTTATTGAACAGAACATGTAAACATTCACAGTGCAGGGTGGAAAAAGTATGTGAACCTTTGGACTTAATAACTGGTTGACCCTCCTTTGGCAGCAATAACCTCAACCAAACATTTCCTGTAGTTGCAGGTCAGACGTGCACAACAATCTGGAGTAATTTTGGACCACTCCTCTTCACAAAACTGTTTCAGTGTAGCAATATTATTGGGATGTCTGGTGTGAATCGCTCGCTTAAGGTCATGCCACAGCATTTCAATCGGGTTGAGGTCAGGACTAAGGATGAGTCAAACACCCCCGTGTTCAGTTCGCATTCGAACAATTTCAAAAGTTCGAGTTCGATCTCGAACACGAACCGAACTCGATGCAAGTCAATGGGACTTGAAAGTTCGATTTTTAGAGTGCCCTCCAAGAGGGCATATATGCCAGATATTTGCCATAAAAGGTGTACGGGGGTTCGGGTAGTGCCCTGGGGGACAGGAAACAAGGACAAAAAGTTTTTAAAAAAAAGTTTTAAAAAGGAACAGTGAGTCTTCCATGAAATAAAGGTTAAGAATAAAAACGAAAAATTCCTTCAAATATCGTGCCTAGGAGTTCCCCATAACCTGCCCGTGAAGTGGCGGATTTGTAGGATTATAGAAGCATTTAAAAACAAAAAAATGACATTTCGAATGACGGTAAATGGTTTTCCTTCAATCTATTCATAAACAATTGCTTGGGACGGCAGCCTGTATGAAAAGAAGAGACATTTTAGGACACGCAGAACAAGTTTAGTGATGTTTTGGCTAAATTATGGTGAAACTTATGCAGGCTTTGGATGAAAGTAACAATAGGTGCTTTAAAATTGGGCCTTTAGTGTCGGCAACAGTGCCGTCACACCGTAACCCTTCTGTGGTATTGTGGAAGAGTGCAGGGATGGACCATGCGGTCCAATATTAAAATGATATGAATCTGGTATAGGCGTCAGGGGCAGTGCATCCAAATATTGTGCCTTTGGTGGCAGCAAGTGCCTTCACACCGTAACCCTTTTGTGGTATTGTGGAAGAGTGCAGGGTTGGACCCTGCGGTTAAATATTAAAATGATATGAATCTGGTAATATAGGCGTCAGTGGCAGTGCATCCAAATATTGTGCCTTTGGTGGCAGCAAGTGCTTTCACACCATAACCCCTCTGTGGTATTGTGGAAGAGTGCAGGGTTGGACCCTGCGGTCCAATATTAGAATGATATGAATCTGGTATAGGCATCAGTGCACCCAAATATTGTGTCTTTGGTGGCAGCAAGTGCCTTCACACCGTAACCCCTTTGTGGTAATGTGGAAGAGTGCAGGGTTGGACCCTGTGGTCCAATATTAAAATGATATGAAACTGGTAATATAGGCGTCAGTGACAGTGCACCCAAATATTGTGCCTTTGGTGGCAGTAAGTGCCTTCACACCGTAAGTAACCCCTCTGTGGTATTGTGGAAGAGTGCAGGGTTGGAACCTGCTGTCAAATATTAAAATGATAGGAATCTGGTATAGGCGTCAGTGGCAGTGCACACAAATATTTTACCTTTGGTGGCAGCAAGTGCCTTCACACCGTAACCCCTTTGAGGTATTGTGGAATTGTGCAGTGGTGGAGGTTTTGTGAATGCAGAAGAGATCCCCGATCTATTCAGATACGTCAGCATCAGGGGATTGATAGCTGCTGATCCAGGACTGATTCATTTTTATAAATGTCAGCCGGTCTACAGAGTCGGTGGACAGACGCACTCTTTTGCCAAAACCAGGTGACAAAACCTCCAGCGGCACTGAATGTCCTTTCAGAAAGCACGCTGGATGAAGGGCAACCTAGTAGCTGCATAGCATATTGGCTAAGTTCTGGCCAGTGATACAATCTCAACACCCAGTAAGCCAGTGGATCATCTGCTGGAAAGGTATCCAGGTCTGCCCTTGCCCCTAGGTAGTCCTGCACCATACGGTGAAGATGCTGGCAATGAGATGCCTACATTTGACGTCCCTGGGCATCGTGGACTAAATTTTTTTAAAAAGGAATAAGTCAAGCGGCCCCGGCCTTCACCGCTCTTCCTCTGATCATCCGCAGCCTCAAACCTGTGTCATCACTTGGTAACCTACCAGTGCCTGGAAAGGTGTTACACAAATGTCGCTTTAGAGCATCCTTAAGTTGTTTCATCCTGTGCTATCTCTGTGCGGGCAGGATGAGCTCTGTAACTTTACCCTTGTATTGTGGATCAAGAAGGCTTGCCAACCAGTAATGATCCCTTTCCTTGGTAGCACGAATCCTGGAGTCCTTTAGCAGGCTTTGCAGGATAAGGGAGCCCATGCAGCATAGGTTGGAGGTGGCATTAGCTTCCGAGTCTTCCTGGTCAATGAGGATGACTCCATCGTGCACATCCTCCTCCCAGCCATGTACTAGTCCTTGGGTTTCTGGGCACACAAAACCCCCTCTTGAGGAATCCCCACCTTCAATGCTCCCACTACTTAAATATTCCTCCTCCTCCTCATCCTCCTCATCCACCTCCTGTCTGATCTGAGGACCCGCAGGAATGCTGTCTGCGTAAAGACTGGGGCCTTGAGAGCTAGGGAAGGCCTCCTCTTCCTCCTGCTGCCTCTAGTGCCACATCTATAATTCCCCGCAGAGTACGCTCCAGCAGGAACACTAAAGGATTTGTGTCACTGATGCATGCACTGTCCCTGCTCACCATCCTCTGCTGCTTGTGCAGACGCTGCAGTATTGCCAATGTCGAGTTCCACCTGGTGGGCATGTCACAGATCAGACGGTTTGTGGGAAGGTGGAATTCTCTTTGAATTTCTGCCAGGCGAACACTTGCTGGGAATGACCATCTGAAGTGGCTGCAGACTTTTCTGGTCTGGCTGAGAAGCTCTTCCAGCCCTGGGTATCTGGTTAGGAAACACTGTATCACCAGATTTAGGATGTGTGCTAGGCATGGTACATGCGTCAACTTACCCAGGAGTAGGGCGGAGAGAAGGTTGCTGCCATTATCACAGACGACCATTCCCAGCTGAAGCTGGCGTGGTGTTAACCATCTCTGCACCTGTCCCTGCAGAGCTGACAGAATTTCTGACCCGGTGTGGCTCCTGTCCCCTAAACAAACCAGCTCAAGCACAGTATGTCATCTTTTTGCTTGAGCCATTGCATAGCCCCTGCCACGCGTCAGTTTAACTGCCCCTTCGCCAGAGACATTGAAGGAGGAGGAGGAAGAGGAAGAGGTGGTGGAGCAGATAGACCTCATATAAGCAGCTTTCTGGAGGCGTGGTGGATGAGCAACTTCCAGCACAGAGCCCCGTCCTGGATTCCTCCCAGCTGCAAGCAGCATTACCCACTGTGCCGTGAAGGAAATGTAACGGCCCTGTCCATGCTTGCTGGATCACGTGTCTAAAGTAATGTGCACCTTACTGCTGACTGCCTTTCCCAATGACTCCATAACATTGTCTTCCACGTGCTGGTATAGTGCTGGAATGGCCTTCCGTGAAAAGAAATGGCATTTTGGAACCTGCCACTGTGGTACAGCACATACGGCAAATCCACGGAAGGAAGCAGAGTCCACCAGCTGAAAAGGCAGCAGCTGTAATGCGAGTAATTTTGCTAAGCTGGCATTTAGACACTGTGCTTGGAGATGGTTGGGACTATATTTTTTTTACGCTGCAGCAGCTGGGGCAATGTAATCTGACTGCGTAAATCTTCAGCTGATGGGATGCTGTCACATTCTGAGGAAGGACCTGGTACACCCATTACTGTAGCATCATCCCTGTCAGTGGAGGTTGTAGGCAATGACATGGCAGGACATATAGTGGGGGTAGATGAGGAGGAGGAGGACCTATGCAAAGTGTTGTGCCAACGGGATGCATGGCAGGTGGTCATATGTCGCCTCAAGCACATGGTACCCAAGCGTGGGATGTCTTTCCCACGCTTGATCCTCATCTGACATAGATTACAAATAGCAATGGTGCGGTCTGCTGCACATAAAGAACTCCCAGACAGCAGAGATCCTGGACGTGTGCTGCGCGACAACAGCGCTCTGCACCTGAGCAGCTCTGACATCTGATGCCTTGGACTGGCTACGGTTGGTCATAGAGGACGTTCTGCCTCGTGTTTGTTGTGCCTCCTCCTCCTCCTCACTTGACTCTTCTGTTCGATCAGGCACCCAGGTGGAGTCAGTGACCTATTCAAGGTCATCACCCCCTATCTCCTCAGCACTGGAGCCAACTTGGCAGTATGCTGCAGCTGCTGGGACAACATGAGTGTCAGTTATTTGTGTGTCACTGGCATCCCCTTCCTCTAGGTTGATTATACTCCCTTCCTCAACCTCAGAGTTTGAATCAGAGCACTGTAGTTGCTGCGCATTCTTAAGCAGCATGTCACTGTCATTGTAGTCAAACAATTCAGCTGACTCCTCCGTGTGTAATAGTGAGGCTACGGCAGGAGTAGCTTTGGACATGGAGGCTGAATTAGATGTATTGGCAGCTGAGGTGGACTGTAAACCACTAGAAGCCTAGCTGGCAGAGGACTCGGAGGATGAGGATGGCCTGGTCAGCCAATCCTGCAAATCCTCTGTATGTTGCTGCTGCTTAAGATGGCCAGCACCAGTTAGAAAGGACAAGCGTGCCCCTGCAGAGGATGCACCAAGTCCACGATGACCAGAGGCACAGCCTCCTGACACTTAACTGTGTCTGGGAGCGTCTGCCTGTCCTTTTTGGTCTTTCTGACATGGTGAGTGATATATAGATTAAAGATATACAGATATACAGAACTCGGATTCAACTCTGTTATAAAAAATTGGAGATATGCAGAACTCTGATTCAACTCTGTTATAAAAAATTGGAGATATGCAGAACTCTGATTCAACTGTTTTATCTAGATTAAAGATTTCCAGAACTCTGGTATAACTCAGTGAGACACCCTGATAGCTGGCAGCCAGTGACAAGACACAGATTAAAATTCCCAGAAACCACCTATAAATCAGTAAGACCCACTGATGGGTGGCAGTGACAAGACACAAACTACAATTCCCAGGAACCTCCTATAAATCAGCGAGACCCCCTGATGGGTGGCAGTGACAAGACACAAATTACAATTCCCAGGAACCTCCTATAAATCAGGGAGACTGCTTGATAGCTGGCAGTGAGAAGACACAGATTAAAATTCCCAGAAACCACCTATAAATCAGTAAAACCCACTGATGGGTGGCAGTGACAAGACACAAACTACAATTCCCAGGA
Source organism: Leptobrachium leishanense (assembly GCA_009667805.1). Classification (NCBI taxonomy): domain Eukaryota; kingdom Metazoa; phylum Chordata; class Amphibia; order Anura; family Megophryidae; genus Leptobrachium; species Leptobrachium leishanense. The sequence continues at coordinate 319,108,299 of CM019066.1, read as the reverse complement.
ACCTCCTTTAAATCAGTGAGACCCCATGATGGGTGGCAATGACAAGAAACACAATTTACAATTCCCAGGAACCTCCTATAAATCAGCGAGACCCCCTGATGGGTGGCAGTGACAAGACACAAATTACAATTCCCAGGAACCTCCTATAAATCAGTGAGACCCCCTGATGGGTGGCAGTGACAAGACACAGATTAAAATTCCCAGAAACCTCCTAGAAATCAGTGAGACCCCATGATGGGTGGCAGTGACAAGACACAGATTAAAATTCCCAGAAACCTCCTATAAATCAGGTAGACCCCCTGATAGCTGGCAGTGAGAAGACACAGATTACAGTTCCCAGAAACCTCCTATAAATCAGTGAGACCCCCTGATGGGTGGCAGTGACAAGACACAGATTAAAATTCCCAGAAACCTCCTATAAATCAGTGAGACCGCCTGACGGGTGGCAGTGACAAGACTTAAATTACAATTCCCAGAAACCACCTATAAATTAGTAAAACCCCCTGATAGCTGGCAACAGTGGCAAGTCACAGATTAAAATTCCCAGAAACCTCCTATAAATCAGTGAGACCCCCTGATGGGTGGCAGTGACAAGACACAGATTAAAATTCCCATAAATCAGTAAGACCCCCTGATAGGACCCCCTGATAGCTGGCAACAGTGACAAGACACAGATTACAATTCCCAGATATCTGATAGAAGTATGTGGGACCCCTGATAGGAACACAAAAAATATGTATGGGGTTGGGTATCCACAATACCCAAAAGAAAGTCCTTTAAGAAAATTTATGAAAATATACTCAGCTGCTGCTGGAGAGGCAATTCACTCTTGTACATCCAATCAAGAGGGTAATGAATCTTAAGCAAGTATGGAAAAAAGATAACTCCAGCGCTGCAAGGAATGGTGCACTGGTGCTACCACATTTATTTTAAATAAACAAAAAGAAAACACAAAACAAACGTTTCGGGGACACAGCCCCTTCCTCAGTGTGGTCAGGTGCAAGGCTGTAGCCAATTACAAGCTTCAGGCCAGTGGAAAAGGGCATTGTGGTCCATTGTGGTGGATTATGGGCGAACACGCGGCGAACACGCGGAAATGTTTGGAGTTCGCGAACAGCCGAACGGCCGATGTTCGATGCGAACTCTGAACAGCTCATCCCTAGTCAGGACTCTGACTGGGCCACTCCAGAAGGCATATTTTGTTTTGTTGAAGCCATTCTTTTGTTGAATTACTTGTATGCTTTGGGTCATTGTCCTGTTGCATCACCCATCCTCTGCTTAGTTCAGTTGGTGGACAGATGATCTTACGTTTTCCTGCAAAATGTCTTGATAAACTCTGGAATTCATTTTTCCATCAATGACAACAATCCGTCCAGGCCCTGAGGCAGCAAAACAACCCCAAACCATGATGCTCCCTCTGCCATTTTTTACAGTGGGATGAGGTTTAGATGTTGGTGTACTGTGTCTTTTTTTCTCCACACATAGTGTTGTGTGTTTTTTCCAAACAACTCAATTTTGGTTTCTGTCCACAGAATATTTTGCCAGTAGTGCTGCGGAACATCCAGGTGCTCTTTTGCAAACTTCAAACGTGCTGCAATATTCTTTTTTGGACAGCAATGGCTTCCTCCGTGGTGTCCTCCCATGTACTCCATTCTTGTTTAATGTTTTCCTTATTGTAGATGTGTCAACAAAAATCTTAGCATGTGCCAGAGATTTCTATAAGCCTTTAGCTGACACTCTAGGGTTCTTCTTTAACTCATTAAGCATTCTGCGCTGTGCTCTTGCAGTCATCTTTAAAGCACGAGCATGCCTAGGGAGAGTAGCAACAGTGCTGAACTTTCTCCATTTGTAGACAGTCTGTCTTACCCTGGACACATGAACATCAAGGCTTTTGGAGATACTTTTGAAACCCTTTCCATGCAAGTCAACTCAACAATTCTTGATCGTAGGTCTTCTGAGAGCTCTTTTCTGCAAGGCATGGTTCACATCAGGCAGTGCTTCTTGAAACCAGTAAACCCAAAACTGGTGTGTGTTTTTAAAGGGCAGGACAGCTTTCAGAAACACATCCAATAATATCACACTGATTGGACTCAAGGTTGGCTCACTCCTGGCTCCAATTAGCTCTTGGGGAAGTCATTAGGCTAGGGGTTCACATACGTTTTCCACCCTGCACTGTGAATGTTTACATGTTATGTTCAATAAACACATGAAAACATATAATGTTTGTGTTGTATTATTTTAAGCAGACTGTGTTTTTCAAATTGTTGTGACTTAGATTTAGATTAGAGCACATTTTATGACCAATTCATGCAAAACTCCACGTAATCCCAAAGGTTTCAAATACTTTTTCTTGCAACTGTATAGACAAATGACCTGGTTTTCAGAGTGTTGGCTGAATGGGATTTCCATTCCCCCTGCAGAAATTATGGAGGAAGGGAGTTTCTCTGTGTTCCTGCTTGACTTGACCCCTGGTTGTACATATCATGAGACACCAAAAATGGAGAAATAATGATGCTCCTCTTATTGTTGGATGTTTACAGGACCGCTTTGTGTTTGTAATTTTTCTCAGTCGGCTCATCATCATGCATGATACAACAAATATGGCTGTCTACGTGCTTTAACAGTGGTCCTAATTTTTCAAACAATATTATCTTTTTTCGACCGCAAGAACTATGTATCGCCCAATAGTATTTCGTCTTGCTCAATATATTTCATTTTTTCGGAGATGGGTAACATATATTTACATGTCAAAGAACATTATATCACATTCTCAGTATGAAGAGGACTTTCAGTCTTAGTTAAAGAAAACGTGTAATAGATACATTGCAACTTTAAACTAGACCTAGAGTAGCCAGGGAACACACACTGAAAGGTCTCGCAGGGACTTCTCACTATGAAACATAAGAGATTCAATAAGAATTTCTGATCTGATTGAGAGCTGAGTGACTCTCTCTATTACAGATACAGGAGCTAGTTCTCATCTGAGTTTAAGGTCTTTGGGATGGCTCGGAAACAGCAGCCACAGAAAATGTATGTTGTTGCTGACACCTAAGAAAGTTTTGAGCAGAAAAACACACAACACCTTAAAATAATTGTTAGAAATGTATAGTTGACAGAAAAACACAAAAAAAACTACAACCTTTGAAGAATTGAGAAGGGAGGCATGTCACAACAGAAGATGATTTACGTGGTTAGAGAATTGTTTTGCCCAGAAAAATCCCATACCCACCACCTACTTACTGGAAAAAAAAAATCAAACACGTTATACTGTTAGGATGTTTGCCTGTGTATTTCTAAATCAATCTGTTGGCGACGAAAACAATAATTCCCAGCTGAGTGCTAGTCTATACATTAATAATTGAGGGCAGTATTATAATGTTGGTCCTAATTTAACCAGAGCTGTTGTAGACTTAAAACCTCCATAGGCTATAATGGCTCTGGTAAGTTTACAACAGCTCTGGTTAAGTTAGCACCAACTATGTAACATGGCCTTGAGAGTTTTAATGAATTTCACTTTCTTCAACACTTTTCTAAACAGGACCTTCTCTATTCTAGATAGTGTGAATGAATCTATGGCAGGGAGCCTAAACTCTGGCCCCAGATGCCGAAGACCTAAAATTCCCAGAATTCACTGAATGCACTAGATGGGCAGGAACTCATATGAGCTGCGGAATATGCTGGCGCTTTATAAATAAAGAATAATAATAATAATAATAATAATAGTTAAGAAACACCTTTGGGGGTCAGAGTGAGAGTGTTAGATTACTGATTTAAGGCATTGTCTATGGCTGGAGAATTTTTCATTATCCTTATTCTTGAACCCATTAACCTTATTACCTCACAAAACCTATTCTTTTTTTACTAACACTACTCATACAACTTATTTAGCTGACCGTAAGTGCCCAAAAAGGCTAAAATAATGATGTATGATATTCCAAGAGTGGGTTTAATGTGCCTTTAGAACTCTATTGTTGCCACTAGCAAATTACAGCTTAATGAGTAAGGCTCAAAGTAATATAATATTGCCTTATGTCTAAGAAAACTATCACAGCATGCCTATATTTATCATCTATGTAAAGGATTACTAGAATGTCTGGAATTATACCCTGTCATCCTAAAACATTTACATTATTGTATAGTATTGGTTAGCTCAACGGGTCATTAGGTGCACAGTGAAATATACATTTTTCTATTAACTACGCAATTATGTTAAAAAATCATAATGCCTTGCTGTACAAAATGTCACTGAAAATGTCCTCGGGGAATGAATAGAGAGAGAATGGTTTCTCACTGTAAAAATAGAAAAAAAATGAAGGTACCATTCAGCTATATTTCTGAAGAACTGCAATTACTCTTCTATTGAGCTCTATTAGTTTGTGCCTTACTTAACACCTAAAATTAGATATCGGTTCAAAATGATTTTAAGAACTGGTTGTCCAAATTCTGACTTATTGAACAAAACTAACAAAATCCAAATATTCTATGCATCATTTGTTTGTATTATTTACAGCTTTTGAAATATGCTCAACAAATAAACAGTGGACCTGCTTTCCAAATGATTCGGTGTCTGTCAGTGGTAAAGGCATGGAAGCATCGCCAGGATTTACACCTTGGTGACTGACAAACACTGGACAGGTACAATTATTAGTCATCTGCTACACTTGTGTCCAGTCTCCATGGAGTGTCACATCAGATTATTGCAATATTGCTATCTCTTTGGATTGCACTAGGCAGATGGAAAGCTATTTACTCTACGTGTCATTCAAATTATGGCAATGGAGGTAACAGATCACACTGTATTTTTTACTGTGAGATGATAAGTGACTTTAAATTATTTTGTTTTAATTTATAGGCTACACCACTATGGAAACTGGTAGTAGATCACACCTGTGGTCAGAGGAGATCCTCCTATCCTCCAAACGGTACACTATAAAAACTCCAAGGGATAAGGCTGTAAAATGCCATACCCTTATTATATCACATTGGTACACAAGTCTTCGATATAAATTCCTTACTACAGCAGAGTGTATATACACATAAAAATTCACTGTGTTAAACTGGAATAAGAAGAGAAAATCGCTACATAGCATATCAGCTGGCATGTTTAGTGCAACTCAATAAATCACAGAATAAACAAACTCACAAATGAAATGGCACAAAAACAAAGTAATGTAATGCATGTAAATCTCACAAGACCAGGAGACCACAATTCTCATAGCATCTCTGGGACAATGACCTCTCCTCAACCCACGATTCTCCTGCGGCTAGTAGCCGGAGTCTTGCTTCAGATGGCTAGATCGCATCCAATATGGCAATGTGGAATAAGGCCCGTGTCAAATGAAAGCAGTGAAAGTAGTCCGTGTTGACTCACAGTTTAACGTCCGTCGTAGCATAGAATCATGAGCAATAGAGACCCACACACGAAGTGCGTCTGCACCGAACTGCGCAAGCACAATGCACATGGCAAACGGACGCAAGTTAGGCAAGAACGTAAAATGTTAGAACGGACACGCAGAGTGCGCCACGTCCGTGTAGTGTTGTGTGTGTGTGATGGAACGAAGTCAGACGGACCGCATTTGTGACGTCCAGCACCTTGACGCACAAAATGGCTTTTCATATCATGTGTCAATTTTTATAATTTTTCATATTAATTTTATTTCCCATAGTTCCCTTTTTTCCAACATCCGTCAAGAAAAACGGATTGTGTAGTGTCTGCAGTATGTTCCGTCAGTACATCCGTCCGTTGCGCACGGATGCACAGTGCACTCAGAATGCGCTCGTCTGACATTAGCCTAAGTCCCCAATGTCTTATAGTAAAAGTCCTTAAGGGAAGAAATGGTTCACAAGAAACAGAGGAAAAAGGAGAAAGCCCATGATTGATGCTTTTCATCCAACTGGACTTCTTCAGGAGCGATGTAAGGGCGTTATGACCACACATAAATAGTACTCAAATCTCATTCATTTGTGAAAATCCAAAACTCACAGGTTGAACATGTTAAATCTGTTATTAACTCTGTGAGGAGTTACTTTCGTCTAGACCAGGGGTCAGCAACGTTGGCTCCCTGATGTTTTGGGAACTACATCTGCCATGATGCTCTGTCACCCATTAGGCTGACTGAGCCAACTGGGAAATGTAGTTCCCAAAATATCAGGGAGCCAAGGTTGCTGACCCCTGGTCTAGACCATCCCCAGAGTCCTAATGTTATACCTCAGTAACATTTTGTCATGCGTTGGACCCCATGTCTGCTTCCTTGATGGGTTTTACACATCTAAACCTCCTCTGGAGGCTGGATGTAACATTACTTAGCTTTCATTTCACTCTGTGAGATTTTATTCTGTGTTTTATTGAGTTGTATTAAAGTACTTAACTACTACGCTAACTAGTAATTTGTCTCTTCTTATTACAGTTTAATACTGTGGATTTGTGTGTATATACACTCTATGGTATTACGGAATTTATATCAAAGACATAAATACATATGTGAAATCATAAGGGTAGGTCACTGTACAGCCTTATCAGTTGCTGTTTATAGAGTTTATTTTAGGCTGTTAAGGAATTTTTCATTTTAAATATCACTTAAAACCAGGTTGTGAAATCTGGTAGTTGTATTCAAATTTTTCCCTCTCAAACCTGAATAACAGGTTCCTGGAAATGAAGAGGGAATGTACAGTAAGCCATCCCACGAGCTTAACCACAATAGAAGTTGCATATCTTAGATTGTAAGCTCTTGAGCAGGGTCCTCTCTCCTACTGTTCTGTGTGTTTAACTTGTATTTATATTTATTATTCTGCCTCTCCCATTGTACAGCGCTACAGAACTTGTTAGTGCTTTTAAAAAACTTGTAACCAGGGCCGGTGCTAGACTATTTTGTGCCCTAGGCAAGTTCAGCTACTCCCATGAAAATATTGTTAACTGTTGAAATGTGTGTGTAGGGGCACACGAACTGTGTGTAGGGGCACACAAACTGTGCGCGGGGGGCACACACTGTGCACAAGGGCTGCACACGTTGTTCGGTGCCCATCTTACCACTCGGCTGGTCAGGTCCGGGACCGGTCTGTGACTCTTTCTTTCCTCTTTCTTTCCTCTTCCCCCTGTGCCTCTTTCTTTCTTATTCTGTGCCTCTTTCTTACTCTCTTTCATCTGCCTATTTTTTCTTTCTTCTGTCTCTTTTTTTACTTTCTCTCTTTTTCTTTCATGTCTTTTCTTTCTTTCTTGCCTTTCTTTTTTCTGCCACTTTTTTCTTTAATCTGCCTCTGGCGGCGCCTGCGCATCACAATAAGGCTGGGGTCAGACGAGCGCAGTTATCACGTCCATGTTGCTGCACATTTGTACATCCGTGGCAGCATAGCATTCTGACCAATGGAGCCCCACACACGAAGTACGTCCGCACGGAAGTGCGGATGCATGGCGGACGCAGCAAACGGACGCAGGTTAGGCAAGAACGTAATACTGCTAGAACGGACGTGCGGAGTGCGCCACGTCTGCAACATCCGTGTAGCTTTGTATGTGAGTGATGAAACGAGGTCAGATGGACTGCATTTATACGTCCAGCATTTTTGATGGACAGAATGTTTTTTCATTTTAATTTATTTCCCCTGCTACATCAGTCAAAATATACGTCAGTGAAAAAAACAGACTGTTTGGCCACTATCTTGTTGTCAGTCAGTAAGTACATCCGAACTGCACGGACGCACAGTCCGTACAAAATGCGCTCATCTGACCCTAGCCTAAGACGCCCACCTTGGTGGTGAGTCAACAATGTCGGCTGTGCGAGCCGCCACACAAGTCGCGCAATGAGGAATGGGTACAATAATAGAACCTGGGTTGTGGCCGGCTGCGCCCCTGGGAGGCAGTGCGCCCTAGGCGGCTGCCTAGCTTGCCTAGTGGGAGCACCAGTCCTGCTTGTAATTGTATCAACTGGAAATACTAGTGGAGCCAGTCACCTTCATGAGTGGAACAGAATGGGTTAACGTCTCACGCACAAATGCTAATAGCTTAAACTTCATTTTCAAATGTGCCTTTAAACGAAGTTCTAATTTCACAGAACATCTGCAGCACTAGCAAATGATTTCTTACAAGATGAAGCTGTCTGAAAAGTCTACGCGCCAGAGTCTGCCCTGACCAGAATGCACGCAGACAGATGCAATGCTGGCCCTGGATCTACCAGGGTGAGCAAAATAATCTGTCTGTATGAATGTAACTGCAGATTCCCAGGTGAAGCACTGCACTAGGATATTAAGGATTAAAGAGATTCAATTGTGTGTCTGTGACTGTGAGTATCTCTGTTTGTGTATGAATTTATGCATGTGTTATTCTGGCTATGTGGTTTTGTGTGACTAAATGCCGAAAGGCACACTTTCCTTGTAAAATGAATTATGCAAAAAAGGTATGGACTGTTTTGTCTATGATTCTATGAATAATTTGGTTCTATAAATCCTGATATGATACATCACTCTGTTTCCCTTCAGCTCTTCAAGGTTTTTTGGGGGTTGTGGTATTGGCATTGCTTTTTTGCTTGGAAAAAAGGTTAGGGTACTCACCATGAAGTGTCATAAAGTGCCAGGCAGCAAGCAGCCAATAAAAAGATGGCGTACGCTTGCACGAAATAATAAATAGAGGGTGCATGCCAGCATGCAGCCAATGTATACAGCCAGGGCCAATCCATGACATTGTGTTGCCTATGTCCAAAGATGAAACGATGCTGCCCCCCTCAAACTATTCCCACAATACGCATCCATACTTTTTACAGAGCTCCAGAGCAATAAAACTCACCATAATGTGTGGTGTGTATGAGCATATCACAGAGCTTCACAGCAATAAAACTCTCAGTAATGTGCTGTGTGAATGAGCCACAGAGTTGCACAGCAACAAAACTCACAGTAATGTGCAGTGTGTATGAGCGTATCACAGAGCTCCACAGCAATACAACTCACAGTAATGCGCGGTGTGTATGATTGTATCACAGAGCTCCACAGCAATAAAACTCACAGTAATGTGCAGTGTGCATGAGCGTATCACAGAGCTCCACAGCAATACAACTCACAGTAATGCGCGGTGTGTATGATTGTATCACAGAGCTCCACAGCAATAAAACTCACAGTAATGTGCAGTGTGCATGAGCGTATCACAGAGCTCCACAGCAATAAAACTCACAGTATTTGCAATGTGTATGAATATCATAGAGCTCCACAGCAATAAAACTCACAGTATTTGCAATGTGTATGGGTATCATAGAGCTCCACATATTCGCCACACAGTCACACATCCATATACCCACACATCCACACACGTGGTCACATATCCACAAACATACAGGGTAATTCAAAGAGAATCGAAAAGTCTCTGCACATTCGGTGACTTTTCGTTCTCTTCAATTCGGTTCGTTTTGCCGATCCCATGTCGGTGACCCTGTGGTGTATTCAGCAAGCACCACAGGGTCCACGAATTGCAGGGAAAGGCTGCCGCAAACACGACGAAAACTCACCGCAAAACCCAGCGAATGCACGCCGAAAACCCGCAAAAACATCTGGATTAACCCACCAAAAACCACGGAAAAACCCAAGCAGGAGCCGATCACACGCAGCGAAGCCGCCGGAAAAAGGCGACACTGCAGACGAGTGAAGTGAATAAATTAGGAAAACAGTTTGCTTGAATGTTTGAAAAGTGAAACGCTGTTTGCAAAGAAACTACTGAGCAAAAATGTCTGAAATTTACATATGAGGTCCAATGAATGATAATAAAAAGGGCTGTTACAGAAAAAATAAGTAAAGTTTAAAAAATAAATAAAATAAAATCGGACTTTTTAAAAAAAAATCCAGAAAAATGCTTAAAATATCCTTAAAAAAATTTATAAATAAAGAGACTCTTTACTGCAGAATTTTATAATGAACGGTTTATTAGATATTGGATTAAAACGGGAATATTTTTAACATTGAAGCCTATGGGATTCGCCAGAATAAATCTGCCGCATGAAACCACCGAATGACAGGGCATTTTGGGAACCTTTCACTGCTGGTTTGTGTTCTCTGAATAGCCGAAGCAGTGCTTTTTTATGGGGATTTTACTGCCTCGAACAGGCACCTAACAGGCACCGTATGTGCAGGCAATTCGCCAGGAATTGGCGAATTGCCTGCTCTCTGAATAGCCGAATGGCCAAGAAAGGCAACCGAACGCTGATTTTCAGCGTCCGGTTACCTTTCTCCAGCAATTCGGATCGCTTTGAATAACTCTGATAGTCACACATCCACACACACATCCCTTGAACAGGGATGGCCAAGGTCCTGGTGGGCGCAGGGTCTAATCGAGGTTAATCATAAGCCAGAGTCAAACGGGGAAGTCAGAGGTCAGAATAATCAGTGGAGAAATAGCCAAAATAAATACACAGAGATACAAAATATAAACACACTCAAGGGCAATGGAAACCACAACACACACTGTGAAAAAAGGGAATCCCGGCATTGAAACTGTCAGGTGCTTCTCATTGGACCAAGTCACAATGCTGCATCCCAGGCCAGTGCACCACGTCATTCCTCCACGCCTGTGAGAGCCGGCAATAAAAACCAGCAGCCAGCAAGTGTTCTGTGAGGGAGAGGCGGCTGGCCAGAGGAACCCATAGAGGCCAAGAAACCCAAATGTAACAAGTTGTATAGGATTAAACTTATAGGATTTTAAGGTCTATTTCTGTATGAATGGATGTAAATCTTCAATCCATTCAAATTTGCTTGAGGTTTAGGAGTAAATGACAACTATGTTTTAAATATATTTATTTGAGTTGAAGAAATGTAATTAGTAATATTAATTATCTGTGTTTGCCTCTCTAGTGTCTCTTTCTTTTCCTTTTCCCTGATACCCCAAATTTTTCAATATCTCACGACAATTGATGTCTGGTGTCAGGTCCCTCGCCGCAAACGCCGCAAAAGGCCCTGATGTGGGTCTGAGCCATCAACCTCCCTGTTATGTCCCATTCCAGGTTTCCCATCTAGCCCTCACCTTCAACCAGTTCTCCATCCTCCAGCCCAGTGTTTCCCATATGTGTAACCCTGTGTTTAATTACCCCTCACATTCCCAAGTCTCCATATAGGGAGACTTCGCCCAATGCTCCCCACTTCAGCATTGAAGACTGACCACTGTGTCACACGCTGTGTGAGCCTGCCTACCTGTACCTGGATTCCAGACCCCCTTGCCTTCCCTACTGGACCCTTTGCTTTTCTTACTGGACTTATGTTTGTGGAATTGCCCCTTGGACTTTACACCTAGGAACACTGCTTTTGTGGACTTTATATCAGAACACACCTGGATTTATCCCTGCAAGTCATTATTCCTGAGTTCAGTTCTATATCTGCCCCCCTGTGTCCTGCAATCTGCCTCTGTTTGCATCCTGTTTCTCTGGAAGAACCCTTTTGGATCCAGTGTCTAGTTCATGTCATGCCCCTCTGTATTTACCCAGTGTCTAGTTCATGTCATGCCCCTCTGTATTACCCAGTGTCTAGTTCATGTCATGCCCCTCTGTATTACCCAGTGTCTAGTTCATGTCATGCCCCTCTGTATTACCCAGTGTCTAGTTCATGTCATGCCCCTCTGTATTTAGCCTGTCTTGTTCTTGTCATGCCCCTCTGTATTTAGCCTGTGTCTAGTTCATGTCATGCCCCTCTGTATTACCCAGTGTCTAGTTCATGTTATGCCCCTCTGTATTTACCCAGTGTCTAGTTCAGGTCATGCCCCTCTGTATTTACCCAGTGTCTAGTTCATGTCATGCCCCTCTGTATTTAGCCTGTGTCTAGTTCATGTCATGCCCCTCTGTATTTACCCAGTGTCTAGTTCAGGTCATGCCCCTCTGTATTTACCCAGTGTCTAGTTCAGGTCATGCCCCTCTGTATTTACCCAGTGTCTAGTTTATTCAATTTCCTCTTAATCCTCTGTTCTGACCTTCTCAGTTCCCCTCCTATGTCAGCTCCTTTCTTGTATTGCTCCTGTGTCTAGTCATATCTTTATCAGTTCTGTTTCTGTATATTCCTTTGCACTGCCTGTGTATAAATAAACCAAATCATGCCCTGCAACCTGTATTGTCTCCTGCATTTGCTGCAAACCGGACTCCTCCGCTCACCACACAGTGCACCCGACATCTGGTCTACAAAAGCTACATCTTTATTTCCTGACCCTTGGAATGTTCACCTTTCTGTTGCTATCATGGATGGGTACAGAAGAGCTTGTGTCATTGTCTGCATTTTAGTTGTCATTTTCTGACAGATTTCAGTACTCATTCTGAGAAACACTAACGGATGTTTTAGGGTACTTATAAGTATTCCCTATTCTGCAATCATCCTTGCCCCATATGGATTGTCTATGGATTTTGTCTTTGATTTTCTTTGTGATAGTGGTCAAGATTGATGAACATTTGTTCCAATGTTTGAAAGGAAGGGCCATCTTTAAATTTGTCATATATAACAAAGATTACCATAACTGTTAATGTGCAGCAGCTGGTTGCTTCATACCCTTCCTTTTGAAACCTTCTTGTTATATATAGCAAACCAGGAAGAGAGCACACCAACTCATACAGTCAACGACTTTAACGGAAGCTCATCCATTTAAAGAGATTAACATTACAACTCTTAACCCTTTCAAGATTTAAACATTTTTTATATCCTTAAAGATTATTTACAAGGTTTTTAAACCTAAACTATGCTAAAAAATTATGGGAATTTAATTCACAATATATATGGCCATAAATTGCTTAAGACTGTCACAGCGCCATCGCGACAAGTCCTATTCTTGTCACCTAATTACTGCCATTATGGGAATAACTCACTTACCGAGAACAGAATAATTTCTGGAGCTCCCCGCTATTCAAGGTTAAATAAAATCTTCTGATGAAACACAGGTGACAGGAAAGGGTGCATGCCGGAGGGTTGTCAGCCCTTTTCATACAAAATACAACAGGGGGCAGCACTCAAATTTGTTAATATCTTTAAATGTATAAACTACTGTTAAAGTCTTTGAATGTATGAGCTGTTGTGCTCTACTACTGGTTTGTTGTATTTTTTTGTCTTGGCGCACCTGCCCTCCGTTTGAGTGCTGATATAATATATATATATATAGCAGATTTGTAAAATTTCAGTGTTCTTGAACCCAGGACATACTTGAAAACGAGATAAATCTCAATGTATCCTTCCTGGTAAAATAAATAAATAATTTGGTAAGCCGTGTTAGTCCAGATGACAAAATCAGAGTATAGCAGTGCGTAGTGATACCTGCATCTCTGCCAATGTAGTGTACCTGATCCAGTGCATGGTCTGTAAAAAGGGCTGCTATATTGGGGAAACTAGCCTCGAACTAAATCTCAGGATGAACCCGCACAGACACTCTTTTAAAGACCCTTGTGAACATAAGACATTTGAAATGAGAATGATCACACATTTTAAGACCATAAAGGAAGGACTCAATGTAGATTCTGGCTTTTTAACGCACTCTCATAATGTCATGTAACATTCAGCATTGTACTTGGTTTATACTGTATATATGGTTTTCTCTCTCACTTTTGGGGTTGTTTTTTTTTTCTTCTATTTTCTTGGGTCATTTACTGTTTCCTCCTAGGCACCATCATCAGATTTTCAGCGAGATGCTTATATGTGTGGTTTTATGAGCCTATGATCTGTCCTCTGTTTGTTTACCTTACTTGACCATAGGATTCCACTATTAGCATTTACAACACACCCACCCTTCTGCTTAGCTCTTTATTGTTCAATTCTATGATTCTTGTCAGTTTAGCATCAAGACCTGAGAAAGAGCGTTATACTCTTGAAAGCTTGTCTTTTAAATGTAATGTTAGTCCAATAAAAAAGGTATCACTACGCACTGATATATTCTGATTTTTATATATATATATATATATATATATATATATACACATATGTGACAGCAGCACTGCACGGCACAACAACGCCACACACAACATCAAGGGCTCGTACCTTTGCACGTTTGCCAATGTGGTATACATGATCCAGTGCACGGCGTGTGATAAGGGCTGCTATATTGGCAAAACTAGCCTTAAACTAAATCTCAGGATGAACCAGCACAGACACTCTATCAAGAACCACCAGGAAAATGCATATTGTACCCCGGAGGGACATCACTTCAATCTAACAGGTCACTCCATCCAAAACCTGAAAATTTAAATCCTCAAAGGATGCTTTAAAGACTGCCGTGAACGCAAAACATATGAAAAGAAAATGATCACATATTTCAACACTATAAATGCTGGGCTCAACGTCGACTCTGGGTTTTTAACCCATTATCATAACGTCACACAACATTCAAAATTCTGGCTGATGCTCTTTTTTTTTTCTTTTCATGTCTCTTTCAGCCTTCACTGTTCTGTTTTTTTTCCCTTTTTTTTTCTCTTTTCCATTCAAGTTGTATTATCTTATCTCTGTTGTTTTATTATGGCCCAAGATCCCTCATGCGTTCATTTTCCCATTTTGAATATACCATTTGACTCTCACGCTTTACAACATCTAACCCCCCACCCATGTGACCCTTTATGTCCCAATGTTTAATTCTAGGAACTGATCAGTAAGCTTCCAGACCAGAGGAAGAGAGTAATACTCTCAAGCTTGTCTTTTAAATGTTACGTTAGTCCAATAATAAAGGTAATCATGTTATATACAGTTGCAAGAAAAAGTATGTGAACCCTTTGAGATTACGTGGAGTTTTGCATGAATTGATCATAAAATGTGCTCTGATCTTCATCTAAGTCACAACAATTTGAAAAACACACAGGGTTATCCAAAGAGATCCGAATTGCTTGAGAAAGGTAACCGAACGCTGAAAATCAGCGTTCGGTTACCTTCCCTGGCCATTCGGCTATCCAGAGAGCAGGCAATTCGCCAAATCCTGGCGAATTGCCTGCACATTCGGTGCCTGTTCGGTGCCTGTTCGAGGGCAGTGAAATCCCCATGAAAATGCACTGCTTCAGCTATTCAGAGAACGAAAACCAGCAGTGAAAGGTTCCCGAAATGCCATGCCATTCGGTGGTTTAATTCGGCAAGTTAATTCAGGAGAATCCCATAGGCTTCAATGTTAAAAATATTCCCGTTTTAATTCAATATCTAATAAACCGTTCATTATAAAATTCTGCAGTAAAGAGTCTCTTTATTTATAGATTTTTTAGGATACTTTAAGTATTTTTCTGTTTTTTTGGGGTTTTTTTTAAGTTTACTTATTTTTTCTGTTATAGACCTTTATATTATCATTCCCTGGACCTCATGTGTAAATGTCAGACATTTTTGCTCAGTAGTTTCTTTGCAAACAGCGTTTCATTTTCACACATTCAAACAAACTATTTTGCTAATTTATTCACTGCCTCTTCTGCGGTCTCAGCTGCTTCGGCTGTGTGTGATCGGCTCCTGTTCGGTCTTTTCGGCAGGTTAATCCAGATGTTTTTGTGGCTTTTTGGCATGCATTCGCTGCGTTTTGCGGTGAGTTTTCGTCGGGTTTGCGGCAGCTTTTCCCTGCAATTCGGGGACCCTGTGGTGCTTGCTGAATACACCGCAGGGTCACCGAAATGGGATCGGCAAAAGGGACCGAATTGAAGAGAACGAAAAGTCACCGAACGTGCGGTGACTTTTCGAATCTCTTTGAATAACCCAGACAGTCTGCTTAAAATAATACAACACAAACATTATATGTTTTCATGTGTTTATTGAACATAACATGTAAACATTCACAGTGCAGGGTGGAAAAAGTATGTGAACCCCTAGCCTAATGACTTCTCCAAGAGCTAATTGGAGCCAGGAGTGAGCCAACCTTGAGTCCAATCAGTGTGATATTATTGGATATGTTGCTGAAAGCTGTCCTGCCCTTTAAAAACACACCAGTTTTGGGTTTACTGGTTTCAAGAAGCACTGCCTGATGTGAACCATGCCTCGCAGAAAAGAGCTCTCAGAAGACCTATGATCAAGAATTGTTGACTTGCATGAAGCTGGAAAGGGTTTCAAAAGTATCTCCAAAAGCCTTGATGTTCATGTGTTCACGGTAAGACAGACTGTCTACAAATGGAGAAAGTTCAGCACTGTTGCTACTCTCCCTAGGCGTGGTCATCCTGTAAAGATGACTGCAAGAGCACAGCGCAGAATGCTTAATGAGGTAAAGAAGAATCCTAGTGTGTCAGCTAAAGATTTACAGAAATCTCTGGCACATGCTAAAATTTTTGTTGACACATCTACAATAAGGAAAACATTAAACAAGAATGGAGTACATGGGAGGACCACGGAGGAAGCCATTGCTGTCTAAAAAGAATATTGCAGCATGTTTGAAGTTTGTAAAAGAGGACCTGGATGTTCCACAGCACTACTGGCAAAATATTCTGTGGACAGATGAAACCAAAATTGAGTTGTTTGGAAAAAACACACAACACTATTTGTGGAGAAAAAAAGGCACAGCACACCAACATCAAAACCTCATCCCCACTGTAAAACATGGCGGAGGGAGCATCATGACTTGGGGCTGCTTTGCTGCCTCAGGGCCTGGACGGATTGTTGTCATTGATGGAATAAATTTGGGGCCAATCATACGTCTCCCTGATGGCATTGCATGATGGATAAATATCTGCCTGTATTTCTCAGCATTGAGAACACCATTAATCCTGACCAAATCTCCAACTCATTTGCAGAAATGCAGCCTCAAATGTTCAAGGAACCTCCACCATGCTCCACTGTTGCCTGCAGACACTCATTATTGTACCGCTCTCCAGCCCTTCGATGACCAAACTGCCTTCTGCTACAGCCAAATATTTAATATTTTGACTCATCAGTATGGATGAGCCGAACACTCCCTGAGTTCGGTTCGGAGCCGAACCCGAACTTCCCAAATGTTCGTATCGAAACCCGAACCCGAACTCGAACTCAATACAAGTCAATGGGGCTGAAAATTCGGTTTTTAGAGTGCCCTCCAAGAGGGCATATATGCTAGATATTTGCCATAAAAGGTGTATGGGGGTCCGGGTAGTGCCCTGGGGGACAGGAAACAAGGACAAAAAGTTTTTAAAAAAAGGTTTTAAAGGAACAGTGAGTTTTCCATGAAATAAGGGTTAAAAATAAAAATAAAAAATTCCTACAAATATCGTGCCTAGGAGGTCCCCATAACCTGCCCGTGAAGTGGCAGATTTCTAGGATGTATAGAAATATGTAAAAACCAAAACATGACATTTCAAATGATGGTAAATGCTTTTTCTTTAATCTATCCATAAACAACTGCTTGGGGCGGCAGTCTGTATGAAAAGAGGAGACATTTTGGGACATGCAGAAAAAGTTTACTGATTTTTTGGTGGTGAAAAGCAGGAGAATGACTGGAGAATGGAAAATTCTAGACCAAATAGCCGATTTGGAAAGTGAGATAAATGGGAGAATTTTTCTGGTTTGGCTATTTTGACCTAGAATTTTCTCTTCAGTCATTCTCCGGAGTTTCACCTTTCTCTGAATAACCCTGTCAGGGTTATTCAGAGAGCGGTGAAGAGCAGGAGAATGACTGGAGAATGGAAAATTCTAGGTCAAAATAGCCAAACCAGAAAAATTCTCCCATTTAGGCTAGGGTCAGACTAGCGAATTTTTAACGTGCGTTTAGGCGCACTTAATCACGGCCGCACTAGCAGCAAATGACGGGCAATGACGGCCAATATACGAAGTACGGTCGCACGAAAGTCCGGCTGCGCAACGCAAGTGGAAAATGAACGCATTTTTTCGAGAAAGCAGAACCGCTAGTACGGACGTACAGAGTGCGCTGCGTCCACTAGCGGCGTGTGTGCGTGATTTGGAAACATCAGACCCTGCTCATGTCCGGCCAACATAACGTCCAGACACCTAAAGTTTCCTGGTTTGGATCCGTAAAAAATCACGCACAAAAATGCACATCGTATGACCGTTTTCGCGCATTCCGTGAAAAAATATGGCAATGCGTTCGGACGCACTTTTTGACGGTCGCTGCGAAAAATGCGTTAGTCTGACCCTAGCCTTATCTCACTTTCCAAATCGGCTATTTGGTCCAGATTGTTCTCTTTTCCTGCCATTCTCCTGGTTTTCACCTTTCTCTGAACAACCCTGAGAGAGAGGTGAAAGCCAGGAGAACTGTCAGGAGAAGAGAACAATCTAGACCAAATAGCCAATTTGGAAAGTGAGTTAAATGGGAGAATTTTTCTGGTTTGGCTATTTTGACCTAGAATTTTCACTTCTCCAGTTATTCTCCTGCTTTTCACCGCTCTCTGAATAACCCTGTGAATGTTTAATCCCGAGGTGAAAAATAACATTGCTTATTATGATGTTATTTTGAATTTTTTTCAAACACCAGTTAAATGCAGCATATTAGGAAGTTTTAGGAGGGAAATTAATTCTCAAATCTCAATCAAAAGCAGACACCACCCCACCCCCTCAGTATAGTGTGCAATGTATCAAATTGATTACCAGACTAAAATCACCTGGTGTTATGCCCATTTGTGAACAGAGGTCATTTAGAGTTGAGAATCTTTCCATGTATACATTAGTTTTTAATTTAATATCTAATAAACCGTTGCTTATAATATTCTGCAGTAAAGAGTCTCTTTATTTCTAGATTTTTTTGTATTTTTTTAAGCATTTTCTATACTTTTTTCAAAATTTCTTTTTTTTTTCGAACTCGAACCGAACACACCCAAAAAGTTCGAAGTTCGTGAACTTTCGAACTGCCATAGTTCGGGCCGAACTCCGAACCATCCGAACCTGAACAGCTCATCCCTACTCATCAGTCCAGAGCACCTGCTGCCATTGTTCTGCACCCCAGTTCCTATGTTTTCATGCATACTTTAGTCTCTTGGCCTTGTTCCCACGTCGGAGGTATGGGTTTTTGGCTGCAACTCTTCCATGAAGATCACTTCTGGCCAGACTTCTCCGGATAGTAGATGAGTGTACCTGGGTCCCACTGGTTTCTGCCAGTTCTGAGCTGATGGCACTGCTGGACATCTTCCGATTTCGAAGGGCAATAAGCTTGATGTGTCTTTCATCTGCCGCACTAAGTTTCCTTGGCCGACCACTGCGTCTACAATCCTCAACGTTGCCCGTTTCTTTGTGCTTCTTCAAAAGAGCTTGAACAGCACATCTTGAAACCCCAGTCTGCTTTGAAATCTTTGTATGGGAGAGGCCTTGTTGATGCAGTATCAACCTTGTGTCTTGTTGCTGTGCTCAATCTTGCCATGACATGAAACTGTCTTTCGCAGCCTCACCTTGGTAGCAGAGTTTGGCTGTTCCTCACCCAGTTTTAAGACTCCTACACAGCTGTTTCTGGTTCAGTTCATGACTGGGTTTCAACCTACGTGTGACATTTATGATCATTAGCACCTGTTTAGTATAATTGGTTGATCATACACCTGACTATAATCCTACAAAATCCCTGACTTTGTGCAAGTGTACCTATGAAAATTGATGCTGGTTTGAAGGCAAAAGGTAGTAACACCAAATATTGATTTGATTTTAGATTTTTCTTTTGTTCGCTCCCTTTGCATGTTGAAAATTGACAAATATAAACAATCATTATTTATATTTCCGAAAGCATTCTTTGCTTACAGCATTTTTTCACACCTGCCTAAAACGTTTGCACAGTACTATATATATATATATATATATTAGTTAGAGGGAGGGTGGTGACCCTAAGACCTCCCGAAATCAGGTTTTGTTTGCAGGTAGGTTTCCATTGGCAAAATAACGGATAAATGCTCGCAATTGTTGCAGAGAACTGTTATAATCACAGTTGTTAAAACTACCTTGAACTTTGGCTATTTGCAGACAAAAGAATTCAACAACACAGCACAGTTGCTGTTAACCTGACATCTTTTTTTCTAAGAGTGAACACCAATCCTGTATCAAAAAGATAGCAAATTTAGAATTTTATGGGCTAAAGTTCATTTTTCAATCTAAAAACGTGCATATTTATGGGCACGAAATGGTTAAACCCAACAATAACCAATTATTATTATTTCTTTTTTCCTATGTGACAATTGTTAAGTCTATGGTTTTTGTACCTTATCCAAAAAAAAAGTAATGTTGACACCTCTATATATTATACATAAAAATGCGAAGAAACCTACAGAAAAAAAGGTATAACCAGCCATCGCTCACAAGTTTTAATTTAGATACAATCCACTAAGTGTGATGATTAAGCTCTTAGCAACTCAAAATGTCTGTGCTCGGGAATGTCAAAATGACATCTGGCTTATAACTTACAACAAGCTTGCTTATTCCTGAATAATTAACACAATAGTGTGAAAGCCATTAAAACCAGAAGGAAATTGATGGTTTTTTTTTCCTGTAGTGATCCAATGTATATTTAGATGTAGCCTCCTACCGCTACCATTAAACCTACATGTACTCGTTCTCACTTTTTATCTGTATCGGGTTCCACTTGTAAACAAAGTATTTTTTTTAAATATTTGTATTGATCTTCACAATGTTTACTTCTCTATCAGGTTTTAAATGCAAAGGTTGACATCTCCTCAGTGTGTTCTCCTACTTTAGAACATTCGCTGTATCATTTGTCAAGATAATATTAAAGTGCCAAATAAATAAAATCTCTTTCAAAAAGTGTAAAACCAGCAGATCAAAAGCTAACGTGACAAAGTCCAGATTATACATTCTGTTGTATTTGTCGAGAGAACCCTCTACGTTACTGGAAACTCTTTGTAATCGTAATCTTCTTTTTGCTTTTATGTCATCCTGGACCCCCAAGGTTATAGATAGGGAACTAAACCATAAATACAAATCCAGCCATCAAGCTTGGGAATTGTGCTTGCCTTAAATGCTACTGATCAATGCCAATTTCTTTTGAAAATAAAACCTTTTGAACCTTGAAAAGCCTTGTCCTCCTGCTCTAGCTCTAAATACCACATGGGGAAAATTTCAGGGGAAAAAAAACTATCCCACACCTCTCCAAAAAAAAATATTTTTTTTTCCATTAGTGCCAATATTCAGGTTCAGCTCAAGACAATCAAATTGATTGGTCCTAGAACTAAAGATATATAATATGCCTATGATTGTGAATATATATTTTTTATCATTATAATGATAAAATCTGTATAATAGTTACTGTTACATTACTCAAATGTATAATACATAAGATCACTTAATGGGTTATTCAGAATCAGATGTTCTGGCCTCGAAATGTCACCGAACAGGGAATTTCCCCATATGGTGAAATGTCGGGGCTATTCAGAGAACAGGGAGAACAGGCAAATTTTGGCGAACTGCCATCAAGTATGGTGCCTGTGCAAAGGCAGTGAAATTCCCCATAGAGAAGCAATGGTTAATCTATTCATAGAACACTGAACAGTAGTGAAAAGTTGCCGAATTTCCCTGCTGTTCGGTGGTTTCATTCAGCAGGTTTATTCAGGTGAATCCCATAGGTTTCAATGTAAAAAAACTCCTGTTTTTATTCAATATCTAATAAACCGTTTATTATTTTAATCTACAGTAAAAAGTCTCTTTATTTATTTTTTTAGGATCTTTTAGGCATTTTTCAGGAATTTTTCGGCTTTTTCTTTTTTCTGTAACAGATCTTTTTATTATCATTCATAGGACCTTATACAGTAGCAAGAAAAAGTATGTGAACCCTTTGGGATTAAGTGGAGTTTTGCATGAATTGGTCATAAAATGTGCTCATCTAAGGCTAGGGTCAGACGAAAGCATTTTTCCCCGCGAACGTGAAAAAGTGCGTCCGAACGCATTGACGTATTTTTTCACGGAATGCGCAAAAACGGTCAGACGACGCGCATTTTCGGGCGTGATTT
Source organism: Leptobrachium leishanense (assembly GCA_009667805.1). NCBI lineage: Eukaryota > Metazoa > Chordata > Amphibia > Anura > Megophryidae > Leptobrachium > Leptobrachium leishanense. The sequence continues at coordinate 319,086,499 of CM019066.1, read as the reverse complement.
TGTACAGATGTCAATAAAACTCTTTTTGCGTCTGGACGTTATGTAGGCTGGACATTAGCAGCGTCTGACATCTCCTAATCACGCACACACGCCGCTATGCCGCAGCTGCGCACTCAGTACGTCAGTACTAGCGGTTCAGCGTTCTCAGAAAAATGCGTTCAAATTCCACTTGCGTTGCACGGCCGGACTTTTGTGCGGCCGTACATCATATATTGGCCGTCATTGCACGTCATCTGCTGCTAGTGCGGCCGTAATTATGTGCGCCAGGACGCACGTTAAAAGTGCGCTGGTCTGACCCCAGCCTTAGTGACAACAATTTGAAAAACACAGTCTGCTTAAAATAATACAACACAAACATTATATGTTTTCATGTGTTTATTGAACAGAACATGTAAACATTCACAGTGCAGGGTGGAAAAAGGATGTGAACCCCTAGCCTAATGACATCTCCAAGAGCTAACTAGTGCCAGGAGTGAGCCAACCTTGAGTCCAATCAGTGTGATATTATTGGATGTGTTGCTGAAAGCTGTCCTGCCCTTTAAAAACACACACCAGTTTTGGGTTTACTGGTTTCAAGAAGCACTGCCTGATGTGAACCATGCCTCACAGAAAAGAGCTCTCAGAAGACCTACGATCAAGAATTGTTGACTTGCATGAAGCTGGAAAGGGTTACAAAAGTATCTCCAAAAGCCTTGATGTTCATGTGTCTACGGTAAGACAGACTGTCTACAAATGGAGAAAGTTCAGCACTGTTGCTACTCTCCCTAGGCGTGGTCGTCCTGTAAAGATGACTGCAAGAGCACAGCGCAGAATGCTTCATGAGGTAAAGAAGAATCCTAGAGTGTCAGCTAAAGACTTACAGAAATCTCTGGCACATGCTATCATTTTTGTTGACACATCTACAATAAGGAAAACATTAAACAAGAATGGAGTACATGGGAGGACACTACGGAGGAAGCCATTTCTGTCCAAAAAGAATATTGCAGCACGTTTGAAATTTGTAAAAGGGCACCTGGATGTTCCACAGCACTACTGGCAAAATATTCTGTGGACAGATGAAACCAAAATTGAGTTGTTTGGAAAAAACACACAACACTATGTGTGGAGAAAAAAAGGCACAGCACACCAACATCAAAACCTCATCCCATTGTAAAACATGGCGGAGGGAGCATCATGGTCTGGGGCTGCTTTGCTGCTTCAGGGCCTGGACGGATTGTTGTCATTGATGGAAAAATAAATTCCAGAGTTTATCAAGACATTTTGCAGGAAAACGTAAGACCATCTGTCCGCCAACTGAAGCTCCGCATAGGATGGGTGATGCAACAGGACAATGACCCAAAGCATACAAGTAATTCAACAAAAGAATGGCTTCAACAAAACAAAATACGCCTTCTGGAGTGTCCCAGTCAGAGCCCTGACCTCAACCCAATTGAAATGCTGTGGCATGACCTTAAGAGAGCGATTCACACCAGACATCCCAAGAATATTGCTACACTGAAACAGTTTTGTGAAGAGGAGTGATCCAAAGTTACTCCAGATCATTGGGCAGGTCTGATCTGCAACTACAGGTTTGGTTGAGGTTATTGCTGCCAAAGGAGGGCCAACCAGTTATTAAGTCCAAAGGTTCACATACTTTTTCCACCCTGCGCTATGAATGTTTACATGTTCTGTTCAATAAAAACATGAAAACATATAATGTTTGTGTTGTATTATTTTAAGTAGACTGTGTTTTTCAAAGTGTTGTGACTTAGATGAAGATCAGAGCACATTTTATGACCAATTCATGTAATCCCAAAGGGTTCACATACTTTTTCTTGCCACTGTATGTTAATCCCAGACATTTTTGTTCAGTAGTGGCTTAATATACCTTACTCCCTTGGCATCCCATCAATCCAATTCATATTTATTTATGGGGGTAGGGTTAAAAGCTGTCCATCAGCCTGCGCTGGTGTATGCAACACTTCAATGGCTCTCAATATACTTGAGAGAGCTGGGATTGGCTGGACACTGGAGAGATTTTGCACAAAACACACATTTTTCATTAGAAATAACAAACCTGTAATCAGAGACACAGTCAGTTTTTATTAGACATGTGCACAGCACAAAATTTCGTTTTGAACTAATGGATTAGTCCTAAAATGCAATTTATTTAGTTGCTAAAGAAATTCGTTTTCAGTTATTTAGTATGAAAACTAATTTCATTCATCCGAAAACCAATGGATACAATTACTATTGTAGTGGCTCCTCAGAGGACTGAGATCGCTGCTTGTTACAGTATCTCTCACTCTCAGCACAATGTGGGCCATATTATAAAGTTGGTGCTAACTTAACCAGAGCTGTTGTAAACTTCCCAGAGCCATTATAGCCTATGGAGGTTTTCAGTTTACAACAGCTCTGGTTAAGTTAGCACCAACATTGTAATACTACCACGTGTCAGGCAAAGCTGTTACAGTAACTGACTGCTGCTCATCACAGCGCTCAGAGTTTCAGTAAAACTAGTAAATAATATTTTTATATATAAGAGGTTAGAACAATATTATTTCCTTGTTTTACTGAAACTCTGAGCGCTGTTAGTCAGTTACTGTAACAGCTGAGCCTGATATATTGTACTGAGAGATAATGTAACAAGCAGCCGATCTCCGCGCTCACAGCCACTGGATTTAAACGTCTGAGAAAAAAAGGATCCTCTCTGTATAATGTTTAGAACATCCTCCTGCATTAATTAATACCCCTCCCTGTATAATGTATACAACATCCACCTGCATTAATTAATACCCCTCTCAGTATATTATATAGAACATCCTCCTGAATTAATTAATGTCTCTCTCTGTATAGAACATCCTCCTCAATTTATACCTTTCTCTGTATAATGTATATAACATCCTCCTGCATTAATACCCCTCTCTGTATAATGTATAGAACATCCTCCTGTATTAATTAATGCCCCTCTCTGTATAGAACATCCTACTGCATTGGCATGTGGAGGGTGCAGAACTTCGGATGTTGCGCTCTTCATTGCTCGTCTCCTTCACTCATCAATGTAATATCACAAAAAGGACTGACACTAAAATGTAGTGCATCTTATTTTAGTTTCTTTCGTTTTTTGTACTGAGCAGTTTCGTATCTCTTGAGTTATACGAAAACTAAATTATCCCAAAATTCGGACTAAATCGTTTTAGTACTAAAACGAATGCACATGTCTAGTTTTTATGTTATTCATCATGAACCAGATAAGGAACATCTAAAATGTCAAGGGTTTGTCAGTGGTCTACTTCCTAAGTGGGCTATTTTCAAGTGGAGTTTAAAAACCGGAATTCTACCTGTACTGGTCTGTGGTTTGTATCTCTAGAGGGAGAGAAACCTCTGGTTTATTTATCAATTTGTTTAATTTCTCTTTTTTTTTTTTTTCCCTGAGTGGCTGGTGGCTTGTTAATTGGGGGCGTGTAGCCTGTCAGGTGATTTCACTTGTATGGCTACATAAACTCAATGGCAGCTCACTGAGCTTGCTCACAAGGGCTTGTCAGTGGTCTACTTCCTAAGTGGGCTATTTTCAAGTGGAGTTTAAAAACCGGAGTTCTACCTGTACTGGTCTGTGGTTTGTATCTCTAGAGGGAGAGAAACCTCTGGTTTATTTATCAATTTGTTTAGTTTCTCTTTTTTTTTTTCTGCTTTTTTTTTTTTTTTCCCTGAGTGGCTGGTGGTGTCATGAATTAAGCCTATGCCCGCACCTAAACCGTGGCAAACCCTTATTCACCTGTCTAGGTTTGTATGCAGGTTCGATTCCCCTATCTGGTTGTTAAGCTTCTGTTGTGATACCTACAGGTGTATACTACTTCACCTAAATGAAGCCTGCTTAAAAGAGGGATCCACCCTTCCATCAGGGCTTCAACATAACGTCCCTGGAAGTGCAGACAACCAGACCTGTCCCTGAAGCTCCTACCGTGTTACCTGAATCCCTCCAGTGATACTCCCAAGTGGAACCCTGCTACCAAGGAGAATCTCCCCACCAAGGTACCCCGCTCTCAAGAACCCTCGTTCTTCGAGTGTACCCCACTTCCAAGAATCCTCGTTTGTCAAGCATACCCTGCTTTCAAGAATCCCTGTTGTCAAGCTGAATCCTGCATACAGTCTGTTGCCTGCCTGCTAGTGCTGCTATTATTTACTATTTGTTTTGTTTATTATTTAATAAACCTTCAATACCCAGCAACCTGTGTGACTCCTATGATCACTGCATCCTGGGCTCACTTCACCCACCGCCGCACTCCCGTACCTGACAGAATGTTGAAGCCTTCACACAGTGAGTCCGCGGTGATCCAAATCGTTATGGAGTACCTCAGAAAAGCCATTCAAGACATCCTGCAACATTTGGACTCCGTTTTTGCAAGTATGCAGCAGGGTTTAAATGACACCTCTACTAAGGTGTGCACTCCAGCTCCAAAGAAAGTGGGTAGAGGACCCCTAACATCCGAAGAAATTGCTAGGAGAAGGTCCCAGAAGCGCTGCTTCTACTGCGGGGAACCGTCCCATTCCATCTCGGAATGTTAATTGCGGCCCCCCAAGCTGCCCCGCACTTTCCCTGGAGTTTCAAACGAAACCCTGCAATCCCCAGTGCTACCTGGTGCTACTCCCAAGTCTACACCTGTTAAATCAAAAAGGACTTTTTCTATCAAGGCCAGAGAACCCTTTTCTACTCCGCCTGTGTTCCCAATGCCTAGTGAAGCACTGCCCACCAAGTTCAAGAAGGCAGTGCCTGTCAAGTCTGCTTCCACCAGACCAAAAAGGGAAATTGTTCCTACCAAGTCCTTGTCCAGAAAACCCACACCTGCTAAAACAAGGACTGTGTATAAAAAGTCTATGGAGGCCTACTCGGATAAGCTCCAAAGGTGCCAGCCAAATAGGATGGTGTCACTGGACACCTATCCTGAGGTCACAGACCTTGAAGACCCCTATCCTGCCGAAACCATGGAGTTCGAGTCCACCCTACCTTCAGAATATGAACCTGAAATTCCCATGGAGTTAGCTGCTGCCTCCCCTTCTCAGACACCCACCACTCTCAACCAGCATTCCAGGTACCTTGGTGTCGCTGTCTATGCCCCAGCAACCGTCTTCAAGTCATCGGTGAAACCAGGACCCCGAAATCTGGAAGCCAACTCCTGTCTCCATGACCTAGAAGAATCACTGTTGCTGCAGAGTCCAGCTGCCTCCATACTAAGGAGGGCTCTTGGATTCAAAAAGGTTGAGACTCCCACTCCCCACAGCCGCAAATCCGGGCTGGTTTCTGGACAACCATGCCAAGCATATATCGGTACCACTGTCTCTACCCCTGAAGGCACCATTACTATGGAACCCTTGCCCCCTGGGTTCACGTATGGTTCCAATGGGACTGTGGTCAGATGCGCAGACCTGCAGGTGTTTCAGAACCCCAAAAGCACTTGGAGATCACTCCACAATAATGTTGTCACTGCCCTGCAACCCGCAGGTTCTCCAGCCGTTGCTGCCCTGCACCCTGCAGGATCTCAGAATATCACTGCCCTGCAACCCGCAGGATTCCAAGAGCCGTGCCGTACCCAGGTCCAGGTCCAAGAGCCGTGCCGTACCGAGGTCCAGGTCCAGGTCCAAGAGCCGTGCCGTACCGAGGTCCAGGTCCAAGAGCCGTGCCGTACCGAGGTCCAGGTCCAGGTCCAAGAGCCGTGCCGTACCGAGGTCCAGGTCCAAGAGCCATGCTGTACCGAGGTCCGGGTCCAAGAGCCGTGCTGTACCATGGTCCAAGAGCCGTGCTGTACCGAGGTCCAAGAGCCGTGCTGTACCGAGGTCCAGGTCCAAGAGCCGTGCTGTACCGAGGTCCAGGTCCAAGAGCCGTGCTGTACCGAGGCCCAGGTCCAAGAGCCGTGCTGTACCGAGGTCCAGGTCCAAGAGCCGTGCTGTACCGAGGTCCAGGTCCAAGAGCCGTGCTGTACCGAGGTCCAGGTCCAAGAGCCGTGCTGTACCGAGGTCCAGGTCCAAGAGCCGTGCTGTACCGAGGTCCAGGTCCAAGAGCCGTGCTGTACCGAGGTCCAGGTCAAGAGCCGTGCTGTACCGAGGTCCAGGTCCAAGAGCCGTGCTGTACCGAGGTCCAGGTCCAAGAGCCGCGCTGTACCGAGGTCCAAGTCCAGGAGCCGTGCTGTACCAAGGTCCAGATCCAGGAGCCGTGCTGTACCGAGGTCCAAGCCCAGACTGCTGCCACTAAAACAACATTTGTGGACACTGATACCGCTGCAGCTACCCTGCCAACTCCTGGTAAAGCCAGTCCGTCTAGTGAAGTCCTGGTACTTGTCTCTGCCATGGCAGCTCAGGTGAATACCCTTACCCATACCATACAGGACATGCAGCTGAACCACAAATACCTGCAGTCTCAGGTACAGGTTGCATTAGCCCGTGGACATTTCTCTACTCCCGATCTGGTTGCCACCAGCAACCCCATACATCAGGACGACTCCGAACCCACTGTGCTCGATAGCACCTCAGATATGGATCCCACGATACCCTACAGTGTCCAAGGTATCGTGATACGCCGAACAGACCTTGAAAACCCTGTGACCATCTTGACCACCCAAACCTCATCCTTGAAGGTGACGGGTCCTGGCCCCAACCGACGGCGGCGCAGGAAAAAATAGGTGGCCCCCTTGCTATATATATCTGATTGTTCGCACCCGGAAGGCGCTCCTTGGGTTGGGGTACTGTCATGAATTAAGCCTATGCCCGCACCTAAACCGTGGCAAACCCTTATTCACCTGTCTAGGTTTGTATGCAGGTTCGATTCCCCTATCTGGCTGTTAAGCTTCTGTTGTGATACCTACAGGTGTATACTACTTCACCTAAATGAAGCCTGCTTAAAAGAGGGATCCACCCTTCCATCAGGGCTTCAACATAACGTCCCTGGAAGTGCAGACAACCAGACCTGTCCCTGAAGCTCCCTACCGTGTTACCTGAATCCCTCCAGTGATACTCCCAAGTGGAACCCTGCTACCAAGGAGAATCTCCCCACCAAGGTACCCCGCTCTCAAGAACCCTCGTTCTTCGAGTGTACCCCACTTCCAAGAATCCTCGTTTGTCAAGCATACCCTGCTTTCAAGAATCCCTGTTGTCAAGCTGAATCCTGCATACAGTCTGTTGCCTGCCTGCTAGTGCTGCTATTATTTACTATTTGTTTTGTTTATTATTTAATAAACCTTCAATACCCAGCAACCTGTGTGACTCCTATGATCACTGCATCCTGGGCTCACTTCACCCACCGCCGTACTCCCGTACCTGACAGGTGGCTTCTTAATTGGGGACGTGTAGCCTGTCAGGTGATTTCACTTGTATGGCTACATAAACTCAATGGCAGCTCACTGAGCTTGCTCACAAGGGCTTGTCAGTGGTCTACTTCCTAAGTGGGCTATTTTCAAGTGGAGTTTAAAAACCGGAGTTCAAATAACAGGTAAATTGTGATATATATTCTCTTGTTGTGGGTATGAGTGTTAGCAAGCTTGAAGGTTTGATCCTGCTGCATGTATGCATGTCTGGAGGAATCCTTCCAGGGTCCATATCTCTGTAGCAAGTGTGAACGTGTAGCTCTTCTGGAAGCTCATATTGGAGATCTGGAGGGGCAAATCGTAACGCTGAGGCAGATTGACAATCTTGAAAGGAGCCTGCTTCTCACGGAGCAAAGTATAGTTGAGGAATCTAGGGGTGTGGGAGGAGTGGAGTTAACCGGGGAACAGGTTGGTAGCTGGGTGTCAGTGACACGTGGTAGCAGGGGGGGAGGGAAGAGGAAAAGGTTGGCTAGTCCTGATCTTGCGCACACCAACAGATTTGCCCCTTTGAGCGAAGATGTTGGGTGCATCAGCTCAGGTGTAGCAGTACTGGAGGAGGCTGCTCCCTCTTACAGCAGGGGGATCAGCCCACCATGTAAGGGAGGGATAAAGAGGGCAAGTAAGCCTAGACAGGTTGTGGTGGTAGGGGATTCTATTATTAAGAGAGTAGATAGGGTAATATGTCGTGCTGATCGCCTTAACCGGACAGTTTGCTGTCTGCCGGGTGCCCGTGTTAGGCATGCGGTTGACAGAGTTGATAGATTATTGGGAGGGGCTGGAGATGACCCAGCTGTCATGGTCCATATTGGTACCAATGACAAAGTAAGAGGGAGATGGAAGGACCTGAAGAATGATTTCAGGGAATTAGGACGTAAACTGAAGAAGAGGTCCTCCAAGGTAGTATTTTCTGAGATCCTACCTGTGCCACGTGCTACAGTGGAAAAGCAGCGGGAGATTGGGGAGGTCAATGCGTGGCTTAAAGCTTGGTGCAGGAAGGAGGGCTTTGGGTTTTTAGAGCACTGGGCTCATTTTGCACTGGGGTACAATCTGTATAGTTGTGATAGATTGCACCTGAATGGAAGAGGGTCTGCTGTGCTAGGGGAGAGGATGGTTAAAAGGTTGGAGGAGACTTTAAACTAGTGGAAGGGGGGGAGGGCTACAGTATCTTACAAAATGGAGACAGAGCAGATAGCGGAAGGGTTTCAGTTCAGACTAAGGGGGTGGAGCCGGGGGGATGGGTAATGTCAGAACAGTGGAGGCATGTAATGTAAAGTCGCATTCAGCATGTGTGGGTAGAGACAACATTAAATGTATACAAACACAGAATAGACAAGTATCTGGCGCCCCCTAATGGATATAGTTAAACAATGCTGTTTGTACACAAACTATTCTTAAGTCCAAAGGACATAGAGCATTAAATTGCAGTTTAAAAAGTCAGCAGCAGATGGTTCACACACTGATAGTTCACCTCCAACCACCAGAAAGAGTCAATAATGGAAAAATGTGGTGACAGTCTGCGCTTCCCTCTTTTTTTTTTCCTTTCCTTTTCTCCCCCTGAAATCTTGGTCGAGGATCTTCTTTAAGCAGTTAATTGCTTTCTTTTATGCAGTCCTCAATTCTCAAGATATATGGGGATAGAAATGAGAAACATAGTGTGATCCATAAAAACACATCCAAGTCCCCAAAATACAATAGTTCAACTCACATTTGGAGGTGTCATAAATCAGACACTAGATGTATCTCACAACCGATATTTTTTAGGAGATATCGGGCTCCCCTTTTCCTCCTCTGTCCGATGATGTTGCTCCAAATGAAAAAGTAAGGTTGCAGGATATCGATGAACAAAATTAAAATTTATTAAAATTTTAAATTTATTCCATAAAAAAATAAATAGACAAACACCAATACGCGTTTCGCGATGCACTCGCTTCATCAGTTGGCATGTAAATCAATTCCTTCACAATCTCCTGCAACCTCCTTATATACCCTTTAAAATGTGTTGTGATTGAGTGTGAAACGCCCGTTCTCCCTTCCCTCAAAATTACAATTACTCATTCTGCACCTGCGTGTTACTCATTACAATTACAATTACTCATTCTGCACCTGCGTGGGGCATTCCAAATATCAGATCAACCCAAAAGATGGTGGTGATACATCTCGTAGTGCCCTCTTGCATGTTCCTTTTAAGATCTCTAGTGTTTAAACTCCTAAAGTTTCTGTTCCACCTTCTTTCTACCCACAAGGCTTAGTATTATCTACCTTCATGTTCATCCCTAAATAGGTTATTCTGCAATTCTAGATACACATGTATTGCCACACAAAAAGTTCCACACTCCCCCCTTGTGTGAGATTTTTTCCATCACGGTAAAATATTGATACAGAGCACATTATTGGATTTCCAATAGTGTGGCAATACATGTGTATCTAGAATTGCAGAATAACCTATTTAGGGATGAACATGAAGGTAGATAATAATAAGCCTTGTGGGTAGAAAGAAGGTGGAACAGAAACTTTAGGAGTTTAAACACTAGAGATCTTAAAAGGAACATGCAAGAGGGCACTACGAGATGTATCACCACCATCTTTTGGGTTGATCTGATATTTGGAATGCCCCACGCAGGTGCAGAATGAGTAATTGTAATTGTAATGAGTAACACGCAGGTGCAGAATGAGTAATTGTAATTTTGAGGGAAGGGAGAACGGGCGTTTCCCACTCAATCACAACACATTTTAAAGGGTATATAAGGAGGTTGCAGGAGATTGTGAAGGAATTGATTTACATGCCAACTGATGAAGCGAGTGCATCGCGAAACGCGTATTGGTGTTTGTCTATTTATTGTTTTATGGAATAAATTTTAAATTTTAATAAATTTAAATTTTGTTCATCGATATCCTGCAACCTTACTTTTTCATTTGGAGCAACATCATCGGACAGAGGAGGAAAAGGGGAGCCCGATATCTCCTAAAAAATATCGGTTGTGAGATACATCTAGTGTCTGATTTATGACACCTCCAAATGTGAGTTGAACTATTGTATTTTGGGGACTTGGATGTGTTTTTATGGATCACACTATGTTTCTCATTTCTATCCCCATATATCTTGAGAATTGAGGACTGCATAAAAGAAAGCAATTAACTGCTTAAAGAAGATCCTCGACCAAGATTTCAGGGGGAGAAAAGGAAAGGAAAAAAAGAGGGAAGCGCGGACTGTCACCACATTTTTCCAACATTAAATGTATGCTTGCTAATGCAAAGAGCCTCAATAACAAGATGGGGGACCTAGAGGTAATAGCACACACTAAGCAATACGACATAATAGGAATAACAGAAACGTGGTGGGACGAAACGCATGACTGGACTGTAAACTTAAATGGTTATACATTGTTTAGAAAGGATAGGAAACATAAGAAAGGGGGTGGAGTGTGTTTATATGTAAATCAGGATTTAAAGCCTAATATTACACAACTGGAAAGCGATGAGGGAAATGTGGAATCCTCATGGGTAAATATTTCGTTGGGGAATAAACAGGGAAGTCAACTATTGGTTGGCATATGCTATAAACCACCTAATATAGATGATGAGGAAGAACAACTGTTAGAGCAAATTAGGAAGGCTGCAGATCATGGTAGCACTTTAATTATTGGAGATTTTAATTACCCGGACATTAATTGGGATAGTGGGACTAGTAATTCAGCAAAGGGAATCCGGTTTCTGAACATTTTAAATGATACCTTCATGTCACAACTGGTAGAAACACCAACTAGAGAGGATAACTGTCTGGACCTGGTCATAACAAATAATGTGGATCTTTTCTCAAATATTAATGTAAAGGAACAGTTGGGAAACAGTGACCATAATATGGTGACTTTTGAAATAAACTCAAAAAAACACATTCATAAGGGGCATGCTAAAACATATAATTTTAAAAAGGCCAACTTTATTAAAATAAAGGAAGCTCTCAATGTCATTGACTGGCAGAAACTCTTTCACGGGAAAAACACTGAGGATAAGTGGAATATCTTTAAACTAACACTAGAAAAGTACACGTCACAATATATTCCACTGGTTAATAAATATAAAAGAAACAGACTGAAACCAATGTGGCTTAGTAGGAAGGTAAGTAAGGAAATAAAAAATAAAAAGAAGGCATTTAAAGCTTTTAAATCGGATAAATCTGAGGCATCCTATAAAGCATATAGGGCAGCCAATAAAGCATGTAAAAATGCGATTAGATGGGTAAACTAGAAATTGAAAAAGAAATAGCCAAAGAGAGCAAGACCAACCCTAAAAGATTCTTTAGGTACATAAATTCTAAAAAACCTAAGAGTGAAAATGTAGGTTCACTAAAATCTGAGTCAGGGTTATTGTTAACTGAAGATCAGGATAAGGCAGAAATTTTAAATGATTATTTTTCTTCAGTATTTATCAAAGAGAAACCTATAACAGGAGACATGAAATTCATTAATAAAAACTTACTAATACAAAGTGACTGACTCAGGACAAGGTTTTGCAGAAATTAAACAATGTGAATGTGAATAAAGCCCCAGGGCCAGATGGAATTCACCCGCGAGTACTGAGAGAGCTACGTGTTGAAATATCCAAACCTCTGTTCTTAATCTTTCAAGATTCTTTTCTTTCAGGAATAGTACCAGAGGATTGGAGAAAAGCTGACGTGGTCCCTATATTTAAGAAAGGTTTAAAATTTGTGCCTGGGAATTATAGACCTGTGAGCTTAACATCTGTGGCTGGGAAAGTATTTGAGGGGTTACTAAGGGATAATATTCAGGAATTTATTGGGAGGTATAATGTTATTGGCAAAAATCAGCATGGTTTCATGAAACACAGATTATGTCAGACTAACCTAATTACGTTCTATGAGGAAGTAAGTAGAAGTATAGATCAGGGGGTCGCAGTGGATGTGATTTACTTCGATTTTGACAAAGCTTTCGATACAGTTCCACACAAAAGGTTACTATTTAAACTAAGAAAAATTGGTCTAGATGAAAATACTTGTTCTTGGATAGAAAACTGGCTAAAAGATACGGTACAGAGAGTGGTCATAAATGGTACATTTTCAAGATGGACACCAGTGGTAAGTGGTGTCCCTCAGGGGTCTGTTATAGGACCAATACTATTCAATTTATTTATAAATGACCTTGAGATAGGCATTGAAAGTCATGTATCAGTGTTTGCAGATGACACAAAACTAGGAAAAGTAATTCAATGTGAGCAGGATGTTACTTCGCTGCAGAGGGATTTAGATAGATTGGGGGACTGGGCACTTAAATGGCAGATGCAATTTAATCTAGATAAATGCAAAGTTATGCACTTTGGAGTGAAGAACACACAAGTAATTTATACCCTAAATGGTACGGAGTTAGGGAAAACCAAGCAGGAGAAGGATTTGGGAATAATCATAGACTTCAAACTAAGTAACAATGTGCAATGTCAAACAGCAGCCGCCAAGGCCAGCAAAGTATTGGCATGCATTAAAAGGGGAGTTCACTCACGGGATGAAAACATAATTTTGCCTCTGTATAAATCAATCGTCAGGCCGCACCTTGAATATGCCGTGCAATTTTGGGCACCGGTCTTAAAAAAAGATATTATAGCGCTAGAAAAAGTGCAGAGACGGGCAACTAAATTAATAAGGGGAATGGAAGGGTTACATAGTTACATAGTTATATAGGCTGAAAAAAGACATGCGTCCATCGGGTTCAGCCTCTCCCACATAACCTACTGCTGTTGATCCAAAAGAAGGCAAAAAACCCAGTCTGAATGCTTGCCAATATGCAACATACTGGGAAAAAATTCCTTCTTGACCCCAGAATGGCAGTCAGATTTCTCCTTGGATCAAGAAGCTTTTACCCACATATTAAATATTATAACCCTTAATATTCTGTGTCTGCAGGAAGTCATCCAGTCGTTTTTTAAAAGTCTGTACAGACTCTGACCCAACCACCTCAACAGGCAGAGAATTCCACAGCTTTATTGTTCTCACCGTAAAATAACCCTTCCTATGCTTTAAGCTAAATTTTCTTTCTTCCAGTCTAAATGGATGACCCCTTGTCCTATGTATAGTCCTGTTAATGAATAGGTTATCAGACAATGGTTGATAATGGCCCCGTATATATTTATATAAGGTTATCAGATCCCCTCTAAGGCGCCTTTTCTCTAAACTAAACAGGTTTAAGCTTGTTAGTCTTTCCTCATAACTTAACCCTTCCATCCACCTTATTAATTTAGTTGCCCGTCTCTGCACTTTTTCTAACGATATAATATCTTTTTTTAAGACAGGTGCCCAAAATTGCACGGCATATTCAAGGTGCGGCCTGACCATTGATTTATACAGAGGCAAAATTATGTTTTCATCCCGTGAGTGAACTCCCCTTTTAATGCATGCCAGTACTTTGCTGGCCTTGGCGGCTGCTGTTTGACATTGCACATTGTTACTTAGTTTGAAGTCTATGATTATTCCCAAATCCTTCTCCTGCTTGGATTTCCCTAACTCCGTACCATTTAGGGTATAAATTGCTTGTGTGTTCTTCACTCCAAAGTGCATAACTTTACATTTATCTAGATTAAATTTCATCTGCCATTTAAGTGCCCAGTCCCCCAATCTATCTAAATCCCTCTGCAGCGAAGTAACATCCTGCTCACATTGTATTACTTTTCCTAGCTTTGTGTCATCTGCAAACACTGATACATGACTTTCAATGCCTATCTCAAGGTCATTTATAAATAAATTGAATAGTATTGGTCCTATAACAGACCCCTGAGGGACACCACTTACCACTGGTGTCCATCTTGAAAATGTACCATTTATGACCACTCTCTGTACCCTATCTTTTAGCCAGTTTTCTATCCAAGAACAAGTATTTTCATCTAGACCATTTTTTCTTAATTTAAATAGTAACCTTTTGTGTGGAACTGTATCGAAAGCTTTGGCAAAATCGAAGTAAATCACATCCACTGCGACCCCCTGATCTATACTTCTACTTACTTCCTCATAGAACGTAATTAGGTTAGTCTGACATGATCTGTGTTTCATGAAACCATGCTGATTTTTGCCAATTACATTATACCTCCCAATAAATTCCTGAATACTATCCCTTAGTAACCCCTCAAATACTTTCCCAGCCACAGATGTTAAGCTCACAGGTCTATAATTCCCAGGCACAAATTTTAAACCTTTCTTAAAAATAGGGACCACGTCAGCTTTTCTCCAATCCTCTGGTACTATTCCTGAAAGAAAAGAATCTTGAAAGATTAAGAACAGAGGTTTACATATTTCAACACGTAGCTCTCTTAGTACTCGCGGGTGAATTCCATCTGGCCCTGGGGCTTTATTCACATTCACATTGTTTAATTTGTGTAAAACCTTGTCCTGAGTCAACCAGTCACTTTGTATTAGTAAGTTTTTATTAATGAATTTCATGTCTCCTGTTATAGGTTTCTCTTTGATAAATACTGAAGAAAAATAATCATTTAAAATTTCTGCTTTATCCTGATCTTCAGTTAACAATAACCCTGACTCAGATTTTAGTGAACCTACATTTTCACTCTTGGGTTTTTTAGAATTTATGTACCTAAAGAATCTTTTAGGGTTGGTCTTGCTCTCTTTGGCTATTTCTTTTTCATTTTCTAGTTTAGCCCATCTAATCGCATTTTTACATGCTTTATTGGCTGCCCTATATGCTTTATAGGATGCCTCAGATTTATCAAATTTAAAAGCTTTAAATGTCTTCTTTTTATTTTTCATTTCCTTAGTTACCTTCCTACTAAGCCACATTGGTTTCAGTCTGTTTCTTTTATATTTATTAACCAGTGGAATATATTTTGACGTGTACTTTTCTAGTGTTAGTTTAAAGATATTCCACTTATCCTCCGTGTTTTTCGCGTGAAAGAGTTTCTGCCAGTCAATGACATTGAGAGCTTCCTTTATTTTAATAAAGTTGGCCTTTTTAAAATTATATATTTTAGCATGCCCCTTATGAATGTGTTTTTTTGAGTTTATTTCAAAAGTCACCATGTTATGGTCGCTGTTTCCCAACTGTTCTTTTACATTAATATTTGAGAAAAGATCCACATTATTTGTTATAACCAGGTCCAGACAGTTATCCTCTCTAGTTGGTGTTTCTACCAGTTGTGACATGAAGGTATCATTTAAAATGTTCAGGAACCGGATTCCCTTTGCTGAATTACTAGTCCCACTATCCCAATTAATGTCCGGGTAATTAAAATCTCCAATAATTAAAGTGCTACCATGATGTGCAGCCTTCCTAATTTGCTCTAACAGTTGTTCTTCCTCATCATTATCTATATTAGGTGGTTTATAGCATATGCCAACCAATAATTGACTTCCCTGTTTATTCCCCAACGAAATATTTACCCATAACGATTCCACATTTCCCTCATCGCTTTCCAGTTGTGTAATATTAGGCTTTAAATCCTGATTTACATATAAACACACTCCACCCCCTTTCTTATGTTTCCTATCCTTTCTAAACAATGTATAACCATTTAAGTTTACAGCCCAGTCATGCGTTTCGTCCCACCATGTTTCTGTTATTCCTATAATGTCGTATTGCTTAGTGTATGCTATTACCTCTAGTTCCCCCATCTTGTTATTAAGGCTCCTTGCATTAGCAAGCATACATTTAATGTTATCTCTACCCACACATGCTGAATGCGACTTTACATTACATGCCTCCACTGTTCTGACATTACCCATCCCCCCGGCTCCACCCCCTTAGTCTGAACTGAAACCCTTCCGCTATCTGCTCTGTCTCCATTTTGTAAGATACTGTATCCCTCCCCCCCTTCCACTAGTTTAAAGTCTCCTCCAACCTTTTAACCATCCTCTCCCCTAGCACAGCAGACCCTCTTCCATTCAGGTGCAATCTATCACAACTATACAGATTGTACCCCAGTGCAAAATGAGCCCAGTGCTCTAAAAACCCAAAGCCCTCCTTCCTGCACCAAGCTTTAAACCACGCATTGACCTCCCTAATCTCCCGCTGCCTTTCCACTGTAGCACGTGGCACAGGTAGGATCTCAGAAAATACTACCTTGGAGGACCTCTTCTTCAGTTTACTTCCTAATTCCCTGAAATCATTCTTCAGGTCCTTCCATCTTCCGCTTACTTTGTCATTGGTACCAATATGGACCATGACAGCTGGGTCATCTCCAGCCCCTCCCAATAATCTATCAACTCTGTCAACCACATGCCTAACACGGGCACCCGGCAGACAGCAAACTGTCCGGTTAAGGCGATCAGCGCGACAGATTACCCTGTCTACTCTCTTAATAATAGAGTCCCCTACCACACAACCTGTCTAGGCTTACTTGCCCTCTTTATCCCTCCCTTACTTGGTGGGCTGATCCCCCGGCTGTTAGAGGGAGCAGCCTCCAGTACTGCTACACCTGAGCTGCTGCACCCAACATCTTCGCTCAAGGGGGCAAATCTGTTGGTGTGCGCAAGATCAGGACTAGCCACCTTTTCCTCTTCCCTCCCCCCTGCTACCACGTGTCACTGACACCCAGCTACCAACCTGTTCCCCGTTTAACTCCACTCCTCCCACACCCCTAGATTCCTCAACTATACTTTGCTCCGTGAGAAGCAGGCTCCTTTCAAGATTGTCAATCTGCCTCAGCGTTACGATTTGCCCTTCCAGATCTCCAATACGAGCTTCCAGAAGAGCTACACGTTCACACTTGCTACAGAGATATGGACCCTGGAAGGATTCCTCCAGACATGCATACATGCAGCAGGATGTGCGCTGGGTCAAACCTTCAAGCTTGCTAACACTCATACCCAAAACAAGACAACAAATATATAAACAACAATTGATACCTGTTATTTAAACTCCTGTTTTTAACTCCACTTGAAAATAGCCCACTTGAAAGTAGACCACCTCAAACCCTTGTGAGCAAGCTCAGTGAGTTGCCATTGAGATTATGTAGCCATACAAGTGAAATCACCTGACAGGCTACACGCCCCCAATTAACAAGCCACCAGCCACCCAGGGAAAAAAAACAACCAAAAAGCACAACAGAAAAAAAAAAAACAGCAGAAAAAAAAAAAAGAGAAATTAAATTGACAAATAAACCAGAGGTTTCTCTCCCTCTAAAGATACAAACCAGACCAGTACAGGTAGAATTCCTGTTTTTAACTCCACTTGAAAGTAGACCACCTCAAACCCTTGTGAGCAAGCTCAGTGAGTTGCCACTGAGATTATGTAGCCATACAAGTGAAATCACCTGACAGGCTACACGCCCCCAATTAACAAGCCACCAGCCACCCAGGGAAAAAAAACAACCAAAAAGCACAACAGAAAAAAAAAAAAACAGCAGAAAAAAAAAAAAAAAAAAAAAGAAATTAAATTGACAAATAAACCAGAGGTTTCTCTCCCTCTAAAGATACAAACCAGACCAGTACAGGTAGAATTCCTGTTTTTAACTCCACTTGAAAATAGCCCACTTAAAAGTAGACCACCAAAGTTATGAGGCAAGACTAACAAGCTTAAACCTGTTTAGTTTAGAGAAACGGCGCCTTAGAGGGGATCTGATAACCTTATATAAATATATACGGGGCCATTATCAACCATTGTCTGATAACCTATTCATTAACAGGACTATACATAGGACAAGGGGTCATCCATTTAGACTGGAAGAAAGAAAATTTAGCTTAAAGCATAGGAAGGGTTATTTTACGGTGAGAACAATAAAGCTGTGGAATTCTCTGCCTGTTGAGGTGGTTGGGTCAGAGTCTGTACAGACTTTTAAAAAATGACTGGATGACTTCCTGCAGACACATAATATTAAGGGTTATAATATTTAATATGTGGGTAAAAACCTCCTTGATCCAAGGAGAAATCTGACTGCCATTCTGGGGTCAAGAAGGTATTTTTTCCCAGTATGTTGCATATTGGCAAGCATTTCAGACTGGGTTTTTTGCCTTCTTTTGGATCAACAGCATTAGGTTATGTGGGAGAGGCTGAACCCGATGGACGCATGTCTTTTTTCAGCCTATATAACTATGTAACTATAACTATGTAATGCACGAGGTGAAAGAGGACCTCTTCACTCAACATTAGGGCACACCAGGCACACCCCCTGCACACGCCTACAGAGGCGTAGCAAGGCCATGAGAAGCCGGGGGCAAATCCTCCCCTAGCACTCCCCAAATGCAGACAGTGTGGGAAATGAGAAGGTGAATTAGTGCAGTGACATTGTTACAGCGTTATTAGTGAATATGCCTTAAAACAGGGGGGGGGACATTTTGCAATTGCTACACCAACAACGAAGAAAGAACTTTACAAGTGCACAAGTGTTACATATGTATACAAAACAGCAACTCAGCAAGTGAAGAGACCCCAATTTCCCACACCTGGAGCCAGATTGATGGCGCTGATATGTCATAAGGCAATATCGCTACACCAGCAGCCACGCCACCCAACGCCCACAGAACAAATCTGAATAAATAAAAGACCATATAATAAGACATGTAGGGCCATATTACAATATTGGTGCTGTTGTGCTAACCAAGCTGTTGTAAACTTAAAACCTCTATAGGCTATAATGGCTCTGGTAAGTTTACAACAGCTCTGGTTAAGTTAGCACCAACTATGTAATATGGCCCGTAATGTCTATACATAGAACTTCCTAGCATAGAATTTAATAACTGGAAAGCGGAGGCAAAAAAAACAAGAGCCTTGCACTCTAAATCACAAGAAAAAATATTGAATTTAACCTCCCTGGCGGTATTCCCGAGTGTGACTCGGGGTTAAATTTCACTATCGCTAACGGTAACCCCGAGCCACACTCGGGCTGGATGCATACTCACCTCCTCCTGCGCTCCCTTGCTGTCCCCCGCAGTGTGATCGCGGGGAGCTGCTTCCTGGTAAGGCTCCCTGCGAGTCACATGATGCAGGGGCGGGACCAGCAGCAAACTTTCAAAAATTCATAAAACACTGTGCCATGTTTATGAACGGCCACTAGGTGGCACTACAGGATAAGAAACAGACCATACATCGTCTCACCCTTGTTTTCAGACAGATTTCAATGTTTTTTGTTGTATTTTATCGAATATCATTTATTTGCATTATTTTGGATAATTATTTTTGGGATGATAAATTATTATGTCATGTTTCAAACTTTATCGGACTCAGTATATTTACTATTTTTTTTTATCTATTTATGAAGGATTTTACCAGTAAGGACTCTTGATTGCATGGATTTCAGTGCGTGATTCCTAATTATTACTGACTAACTATGTACAAAAACACATTTTTAAAAAAAAAATTGAGACGCTTTTAGGCTGGGGTCAGACCAGCGCACTTTTAACGTGCATTCTGGCGCACATAATTACGGCCGCACTAGCAGCAGATGACGGGCAATGACGGCCAATATGCGATGTACGGCCGCACAAAAGTCCGGCCGTGCAACGCAAGTGGAATTTGAACGCATTTTTCTGAGAACGCTGAACCGCTAGTACTGACGTACTGAGTGCGCAGCTGCGGCGTGTGTGCGTGATTAGGAGATGTCAGACGCTGCTAATGTCCTGCCTACATAACGTCCAGACGCAAAAAGAGTTTTATTGACGATCCGTACAAAATCACGACCGACAATGCGCGTCGTCTGACAGTTTTTGCGCATTCTGTGAAAAATACGTCAATGCGTTCGGACGCACTTTTTCACGTTCGCGGGGAAGAATGCTTTCGTCTGACCCTAGCCTTAGACATGAAATTTTGAAAAAATTTGACCGCCAGGGAGGTTAAAATGGGGTGCTGGATTAATGTCATGCATATAAATCCCAAGAGTAATCCGCAACACCGACCTTGAAAAAAGTTCCTGTGGGAACTGAAACGTTGGTCTTCAATTATCCTTCCTGGTAAGGCTAGGGTCAGACTAACGCATTCTTCGCGTTGTCCGTGAAAAAGTGCGTTCGAACGAATGAACGTATTTTTTCACGGAATACGCAATAGTGGTCATACGATGCGCATTGTGGTTCGTGATTTTTCACGGAGCTGCAAAGAGAGATATGATTAACCAAATCAATTGCAGAATGAATCAAATAAGGGGAAAGGGTATAAAAAGGCATTTTGGGAATGGTGGCGTTTTCCAAGATGGATGCAGTCCAAGTGTTTCTTTTTGCTGCACTGGGGTACCTGTACCTGAAGAGGAAAAGACAATGGCGAACACGGGTTCATCCAATCAACACTGCCAGACACACGCATGGCCACTTTTTGACGCTGTACAGGCCACTGCGAGAGAGGGACCCCGTGAAGTTCTTCAACTATCTGCGGATGTCTATCCCCTCCTTTGATGAACTGTTGATGAAGGTGTGAAAGCCACTGACCAAGAGGGACACCAACATGAGGGCTGCCATACCACCGGAGGAGATGCTGGTCATCACTTTCCGGTAAGTACTATCAAACACCAGCAATCATGACATCGCTGCCAGTCAGCAGACATGTGCTCGGTGTGCAGAGCCCCTATTGTTGGTCAGTAGTAACATGCCCACTAGCACATGCATGCCCACACACACGCATGCATCACCTTCCAGAATACGTACCGAAAGAGTAATGACACTGACAACGATGTGAAACAAAATAAATAAATTGTCCGAAATAATATGACAGAAGATAACAATAACATATTAAACACATATTATTGCATGTACAATGAAGGGAATAAAATACAAATAGTGGAACACAACATGAACAAAATCTGACAAACATAAACGAACAGAGGATACACTTCACATAGTATGATACGGAGGAGCATCTGGGTCATGAGGACCATTCATATGGATGCGGTGGTACTCTGGCTCCAGGGGTGACCCAGCAAGTGGGGACATGGGTGGGTGGGTAGGCAACGCCTGGCAGTGGTGGGATATCCAAAGGCCATGGGGGTATTGTGGCACAACACCGTGATATACAGGTGCCTGTTGTGGATGGGACAGTATCTCGTGTATCAGGTCCAGGCTTCGGCGGTGATAATCCACTTTCTGCACTGGGGTCATCATGTTCAGCAGGGACAGACATGAGTTGAAAAAGGACATGTCCTCGGAGTCCGCGACCATGCAGCGTGTATGCGGTTGTGTATGGTGCGCCTCCATGAAGGCGACCATGGCCTGCTCGACATCAGCTGCTGGAGGCTTCTTGCTCCTGGGAGCTGTACCGGTGCTGTCTGTGGGTGCTGTACCCGGCACCTGTTCAGGATCCACATCCTCCACCTGGAACTCCGCATCACCATGCTCGACCTCCACCTGGCAGCTGCCAGATCCTCCGAGCTGCAGGTCTTGCTCTTGTGAGCCAGAGGTGGATGGCCGGTCAATACTGCTCACGGTGTTGCGCGGCTCCTGGCTCTTCCTCAGGAAGGACAGTTGGTCAGCATACAAATAGCTGCGCCTCTCCTTTGCCCCAGCTCCAGAGCGCGCAGCTTCAGTCTCCTTTTTCAGGACCCGGGTATGATTATCCCTCACCATGCGCCATTTGTTGATTGTTTCATGTGCTGCAAAACATGATGAGAGTGACATAAGGTTAGGTTCATATGATGTGATCATAACACAGCTTCTTTCATGTTCTAGGTATCTTGCTAGTGGATGCAGTTTGAAGGATCTGCATTACAAGTTACGCATTGGCAGATCAACAGCTGGTGAGATCGTCCGCAAGGTCTGTCAAACAATATGGGAAACCATGAAGGAGCAATGTTTGCCAACACCACAGACGAGGCATGGCTGGCAATTGTAGCAGGATTCTGGGAGAGAGCGAACTATCCCAACTGCCTGGGAGCTGTGGATGGCAAACATGTCCGCATTGTGAAGCCACTGCACAGTGGCTCACTGTATAAAAATTATAAACATTATTTTCAATTGGCCTACTGGCGGTGGCAGATGCCAACTATAATTTTGTGTATGTGGATGTCGGATCATACGGCAAGGATTCTGACTCCACACTGTTCCGGAACTCAACACTGTGGAATGATCTTGAGGGTAGGAACCTGCACATCCCCAGACCCACACCTTTGCCTGGCAGCGACGTGGCAGTCCCCTATGCCTTCGTGGGTGACGAGGCATTCGGACTATCCACACATCTCTTGCGGCCATACTCAGGGACACACCTGACTGTGAAGAAGCGGGTGTTTTTAATTACAGGCTGTTGCAGGCAAGATGGTATGTCGAGTGTAGCTTTGGCATACTGAGCAACAAGTGGTGGATTTTTCATCGCCCACTCGATGTTAAGGTGGATTTCTATGTGGATATAGTAAAATGCTGCTGCATCCTACATAACTATGTTCGTGCAAGGGATGGTGTTAATTTCGATGATACCCTCACAGTTACGGGTCTGGATGAGTATGCTAACGATGACATAATACCTGTGAATAGACACAGCAACAGGTTTTGCGATGCTCTGTCTAATTATTTCACTAGCAATGCAGGGCAGGTGCCCTGGCAGATGGACAGCATTTGACATGTGACAACAATAATTCATTATGCGATTTTGTTTGATGTTACATTCATGTTCTATGCAATTATGAATTAAATTATCATTTACTTACTCTGAAGCCTCCGCTCTTTATCAGACCACGTCTCGTTCTCTGGGTACACCACCCTGGACACTGCAACCCATGCACTGGCCTTCTTCTGTCGGTCTTTGTAGGTGTCGCAGGCCATGTCCCACAGCTCCGGATGCTCTGCCACTGCATTGATCAGCCTCTCCACGTTGATGTCAGCCCCAGGCATTGTCTACAGCAACTTGCAGCCACCCCCAGACAAACCAGGAAGTGTTTGGTCTCTGCACGTTATGTTGGCCACATGTGTGCAGCGTCTGACGTCTCCCAATCACGCACACATGCCGTTATGCGTACGCAGCGCACTCTGTACGTCAGTACTAGCGGTTTGACGTTCTAGAAAAAATGCGTTCGTTTGCCACTTGCGTTGCGCGGCAGCACTTTCGTGCGGCCGTGCTTCGTATGCTGCCCGGTGTTGGACGTCATTTGCTGCTAGCACAGCCGTGATTAAGTGCGGCTAAACGCACGTTAATACTGCGCTCGTCTGACCCTAGCCTAAAATACTTTGCAAATAAATAAATAAATCTTTTAATACTCTTGGAGTATTAACTCTTGTATCGGTGGTGTGTATTACTCTTTGGATTTAAATATATATACTGTATATGGAATATCCTTCATAAAGTTGATAAATATTTTTTATGTACATATTACTACATTATATTATTCTTATATTATTATTATTAATTTTTACACTTGCAAAATATCTCATGTCGCAGACAATGATGGTCTATGGCACAGACCTAATTATGTTTTGCCATTTTTATTCTAACAATCCTGTATGTGTCAGTTGGCACCTGCTCATATCTGTACTCTGCTTCTCTCTCACACATCAACTTAATGTAGCTTGTTGAATTCCAGAAAGCCTAGATGTAAGTAAAGTGTTTTCCCATGCATTTTAATAACATGTTTTTTGTATGTTGAATGATACGCAACAGGTTCTTACATAGCTTGTGAATTAAGCCAAAAAACACAAAATAACAATATACAACCAGGTCCAGAAATATTGGGACATCGACACAATTCTAACATCTTTGGCTCTATACACCACCACAATGGAGTTGGAATGAAACAAACACAATGTGCTTTAACTGCAGACTGTCAGCTTTAATTTGAGGGTATGTACATCCAACTCAGGTGAACGGTGTAGGACTTACAGCAGTTTGCAGATGTGCCTCCCGCTTGTTAAGGGACCAAAGGTAATGGGACTGAATAATAATCATAAATCAAACTTTCCCTTAATACTTGGTTGCAAATCCTTTGCAGTCAATCACAGCCTGAAGTCTGGAATGCATAGCCATCACCAGATGCTGGGTTTCATCCCTGGTGATGCTCTGCCAGGCCTCTACTGCAACTGTCTTCAGTTCCTGCTTTTTCTTGGGGCATTTTCCCTTCAGTTTTGTCTTCAGCAATTGAAATGCATGCTCAATGGGATTCAGGTCAGGTGATTGACTTGGCCATTGCATAACATTCCACTTCTGTCCCTTCAAAAACTCTTTTGTTGCTTTTGCAGTATGCTTTGGGTCATTGTCCATCTGCACTGTGAAGCGCCGTCCAATGAGTTCTGCAGCATTTGGCTGAATGTGAGCAGATAATATTGCCCGAAACACTTCAGAATTCATCCTGCTGCTTTTGTCAGCAGTCACATCATCAATAAATACAAGTGAACCAGTTCCATTGGCAGCCATACATGCCCACGCCATGACACTACCACCACCATGCTTCACTGATGAGGTGGTATGCTTAGGATCATGAGCAGTTACTTTCCTTCTCCATACTCGTCTCTTCCCATCACTGTGGTACAAGTTGATCTTGGTCTCATCTGTCCATAGGATCTTGTTCCAGAACTGTGAAGGCTTTGTTAGGTGTTGTTTGGCAAACTCTAATCTGGCCTTCCTGTTTTTGAGGCTCACCAATGGTTTACATCTTGTGGTGAACCCTCTGTATTCACTCTGGTGAAGTCTTCTCTTGATTGTTGACTTTGACACACATACACCTACCTCCTGGAGAGTGTTCTTGATCTGGCCAAGTGTTGTACTAGAGTCTGGCTTCAAAATAGTTGGGAGGTGAAGGTAGATAATCGGCAGTGGCAGTGCACTCTGCCATTGCTATCTGCTTCTGGAGTCCATAGGATTCCATGGAGACTAGTGCGACCCTGCTGTGAGCTCTGCACAAGGTCACCCTAGCAGGATCACCAAGGTGCCACGAATGAATCACAGAGGGATATCCGGAACCATTTGTTCTCAGTCTCTCACTGCACATGGAGAGAGGAAGTTGTGGATCACCCACCCTCTCCACCATGGGATCAGAGGTAACTGTGTGTTGTTGCGTGCCTTTATTTTACTTTTAAGTGATTTTGCAAATGCAAAATCACTTAAAACCAGGTTTTCTGAGAAATACCAGTTCCAGAGGATAAGGGTGAGCTACTTTGGAATAGCTCATTCTTTTCCATCTAGACGCAATTTAATGGCACCATTGCAAAGTACAGGGGGCGTTAATTTACAGTAAGGAGAAGCAGCAACTGAGCCACAAGAAAAGTTTGTGGCAAGATCGGAATAGCATCTCTAGTTCGTAAATGAACTGGTGGAGCCATTCTGCATAAATAATTTTCCATTATGCACAGCGTTAATAAATTGTTTTTTTAAAAAAAATGCTTATACTCTGCAGTAAGATAGGACCACCTTTTCGTATTCTTCTCACAATAACAAAACCTCTAGTCTGTACTTTAACATATTTATGTGACGGGCTCCACAATCACTTTCTTTAATATTTTAAATCATCATTTTAATATTTGTCAAGGGAGAGTGGGTATTGAAAACGTATTGTATGGCTTCAATTAGAAGGACTGAATTTTCCTATTGTTCATTTCTAAAATAGTGGATATTGAACCTTCAATTTAAATGGTTTTCACGCATGCAAAGAGCTTGCCAGTAATTATTCATGATAATATTAACCTTAAAAAAAACTAACAAAAGAGAAGGCTGTAACATCTCATAAGAAGAAAAACCCAAAAATTACAGCACCTTGAACGTTTATACAGTATGAGTCATACCATTTTGAATGTTACATTTAACAGGTAATAAATGATGAATAAAATAAAATTATCTGTACCACAAATCGATACTGTTTAGTAAGATGTCATAATATTTTTGGATGTCACTATTAGCAATGTTGAATATATTTTTAAGAACTATTTTGGTTTTCTATATTTTGTTTTGATTTATAAACAGAATTTCCAGTACCTATAAAAGCAAGTGGATTCAAACCTTATATTCAAATCCTCATATACTAATTACCGAAAAATAAGGTGCAACACATTTCACCACAATGCTAGACACCAAACTGTACAACCACGTCTAACTAACAGCTAACAATTTGGTCTCACCATTTGAGGGTCAATACTGAAGAATATTAATGAGAGTAGAACCGCTAATTAAGTTGGTTTGTTGATATTGGGGTCAATGTAGCAAGTGAGTGCTTGTCAAAGGTACAATTTATGAGTTATTGTGAAACTTAGATAAAATGATTCTGTCTGTTCCTGATGCTGCACTCACCATCTGTTCACTGAAATGCCCTTTGATTTCTCTTCTGGTTTTCATTGAATTATGTGGTCCTGTAATTTGAATATAATGTAAATTTTGCAAATCATTTTTATAGCTACATGATGGGCATGATAGCAGAAACATAATAGATGAAGGCACACAAATGTACATTGAACCATTACAAAATGCAGCTTTTCTTTTGATCAGGATTCTTGGTTATTAGTTTCTTTTAAAGGTTATTTGTTGAATTAGGTATTTTTGCTAGTAAAATGCAATTTACATCATATATATATATATATATATATATAATATATATATATATACACACACACACACTTATTTATTTTAAAAGCAGCTACCCCACAACTGTGGGAAAAAATATAATTTTAGTGAACAAGCCCAAACTACTCCTCTAATCAAAAATTAAAATAAAAAAATCACTGCTAAGAACCCTTTTTAAAGTATTTTTTTATTAATTCTCATTAAGAAATATTTTGGAATATTCTCGATATATTCCTTATTTACAATAATAAGCCATATGTTTTCTGGAGTCCAAATGTAAATTAAATTCTTTCACAAAAGCTAATTTAATTTGCAGTGATACAGCATAGCTCCAGATTATGGCAACCCAATCTTGGCTGTTGTGTTTGCTAATGATTACATCATGTTAACATGATTATGGTAGTGGAGGGGTTAATGCTCTAACTGCAACCATACTGCAAATTCACAGCCTTATGAATATGCACTTTTTGTACCTAGACATTTGTTTTGTTTCCTTACTGAAACATATTTTGTTCATACACAGATTGTGTATTTCAGTATATAGATGGACACTCACTTAATAGCTTAGCCTCAATAGCGTCTCTTCTTCCAGGTTTCAATTCCATTGTGAAGGGCTGCCAGTGAGATTAAAATAATAAAAGCCACCCTTTTGATCTCCTCGACGGCTGTACAGGAACACGACCTGTCTAACATGGTCCAGGGAAAGAGATCGTTGACCAAGAAACTGTGGCTATTAGAACAGTTGTCCACTGGTCATTCTGGGCTTGTTTTCCATACTTTTGTAATAGCACATACAGTGGCAAGAAAAAGTATGTGAACCCTTTGGGATTACGTGGAGTTTTGCATGAATTGGTGATAAAATGTGCTCTGATCTTCATCTAAGTCACAACAATTTGAAAAACACAGTCTGCTTAAAATAATACAACACACATTATATGTTTTCATGTTTTTATTGAACAGAACATGTAAACATTCACAGTGCAGGGTGGAAAAAGTATGTGAACCTTTGGACTTAATAACTGGTTGACCCTCCTTTGGCAGCAATAACCTCAACCAAACATTTCCTGTAGTTGCAGATCAGACCTGCACAACGATCTGGAGTAATTTTGGACCACTCCTCTTCACAAAACTGTTTCAATGTAGCAATATTCTTGGGATGTCTGGTGTGAATTGCTCTCTTAAGGTCATGCCACAGCATTTCAATTGGGTTGAGGTCAGGACTCTGACTGGGCCACTCCAGAAGGCGTATTTTGTTTTGTTGAAGCCATTCTTTTGTAGAATTACTTGTATGCTTTGGGTCATTGTCCTGTTGCATCACCCATTCTCTGCAGAGCTTCAGTTGGCGGACAGATGGTCTTACATTTTCCTGCAAAATGTCTTGATAAACTCTGGAATTCATTTTTCATCAATGACAACAATCCATCCAGGCCCTGAGCCAGCAAAGCAGCCCCAAACCATGATGCTCCCTCCGCCATGTTTTACAGTGGGGATGAGGTTTTGATGTTGGTGTGAGGTGCCTTTTTTACTCCACACGAAGTGTTGTGTGTTTTTTCCAAACAACTCAACTTTGGTTTCATCTGTCCACAGAATATTTTGCCAGTAGTGCTGGAACATCCAGGTGCTCTTTTGCAAACTTCAAACATGCTGCAATATTCTTTTTTGGACAGCAATGGCTTCCTCCGTGGTGTCCTCCCATGTACTCCATTCTTGTTTAATGTTCTCCTTATTGTAGGTGTGTCAACAAAAATGTTAGCATGTGCCAGAGATTTCTGTAAGCCTTTAGCTGACACTCTAGGAGTCTTCTATACCTCATTAAGCATTCTGCGCTGTGCTCTTGCAGTCATCTTTACAGGACGACCACGCCTAGGGAGAGTAGCAACAGTGCTGAACTTTCTCCATTTGTAGACAGTCTGTCTTACCGTGGACACATGAATATCAAGGCTTTTCGAGATACTTTTGTAACCCTTTCCAGCTTCATGCAAGTCAATAATTCTTGATCGTAAGTCTTCTGACAGCTCTTTTCTGTGAGGCATGGTTCACATCAGGCAGTGCTTCTTGAAACCAGTAAACCAAAAACTGGTGTGTGTTTTTAATGGGCAGGACAGCTTTCAGCAACACATCCAATAATATCACACTGATTGGACTCAAGGTTGGCTCATTCTTGGCTCCAACTAGCTCTTGGAGAAGTCATTAGGCTAGGGGTTCACATACTTTTTCCACCCTGCACTGTGAATGTTTACATGTTATGTTCAATAAACACATGAAAACATATAATGTTTGTGTTGTATTATTTTAAGCAGACTGTGTTTTTCAAATTGTTCTGACTTAGATGAAGATCAGAGAACATTTTATTACCAATCCATACAAAACTCCACGTAATCCCAAAGGGTTCACATACTTTTTCTTGCAACTGTATATCAATTTATGTATTGGACATTTCTGTCCAAAACATTGTAAACTTTGTTCGGTTTACAGGATGTTTGGCTCCTGTATACACTCTGAGATCAGAACTTTCTATACTTTTTAAGTCTTGATGGTCCTATTGGAGCCGTAGTGATTACAAGAGGCATAGTAATAACTAAATGGCCACATTCAAACTACAATATTTTCCTTTTACAGTGATTTACCGTACTATCACACGACCTGAATTGAAAAAAGGATGTAGTGTTGCTAATGTTAGAATAATGTTAGAATAATGAACATTTCCAAGTTACTCAATATTCTACCAGTTAGCAATAAAAGGGACAAAATTCTGACCCCACCCCAAAAAAGTACACAAAATAATACTATCTTCTCTTGTGAATGAGTTAAGAACATTATGTACTGTGTCCTCCACCGCCAAAGAGGTAAGTATATGGAGGGCCCCCTAATGACAGGACATACCAAGTACGTCCTTGATCGTTAAGCAACCGTTTTCGCAGGAAGTACCTAGTACATCATTGGTCGCTAGGCAAATCGCATAGGTTTCAATGTAAAAAAAAAATCCCACTTTTAGTAATTTTTTTTTGAACATTTTAGGTTTTTCATTTGCAGCAAAACATCTTTTTATTAATCAATTTTTTTAGATTTGTTATGCATTTTCTACATTAATTATTATTCATAGGACTTTATTTATTATTTCCATGCAATTTCATGCATTTCTTTTGATCTAAACACCTTTTAAAAAGTGTCCGCTTTTTTTTTTTTTTTTTAACCCTGTTAGGCAGCTTTCCGGCTTTTTTCGGCAGCTGATCTGAGGCGTTCGGCAGTCTGTTCGGCTGCAAGGTTTGTCCATTTATCGGTGGCTCCATTCATTGTAACTTCGGGGGTCCTGTTGTGAATGCTGAATTCACAGCAGGGTCAGCAAATTTAACTCACTGAATCACACCAAAGTGTGCCGAATTAATGAGCGCCGAAATTTCGGTGCACTTTGTATAAACCAATATGTGTTTGCGTATCAGGTTGATCAACTTATCCTGTTTATCTGAAAAAAGGAGTGTTTTGCCAAGAAACTGCCCTGATTAAATGGCTACTTCTGGCTTCTTTTTATTTCGTTAACTGAAAGATTATTCATTTTGTAGAAACAAATCCTGCACATCCCTCTGAAATGTATGTATCATTGCTTCATTGCATGAAATTCATTCATTCAATATATTCATCTCACATATGCTGTAGTGATATTTGCTTTCTTTCATTCACACGGATGAATGACCACAATTTTGCTTAATAGCTGCCACAGATATTGATTTTATCACTTTTCGGAGTCTTTTATGCAATTAAGTTGGCAATTAGCAATTGCAGATGTTTCACATTGTTACCAGGTATCACTGGTCACGCATTTGCGATTTCACATTTCCTATGAGTTTACCATAAATGATTGTATTAAAATGTACAAAATAAAATAAGGCAGATTTTTTTTTTTTTACTTCAGCTCTGGTGGGAATGCTTCATGTGTGTCGCTTAGATAGTTAAGGCATACACTGTATAAAAAATGTGTGCCAAACAGAATTCCAGTGATTGATTTGATCAGGTACCTAGCACGTAGGCTTAGTGAAAATCTGTTTTGTCTATAACTAATGAGGTATATATAAAGTATTCCTAAAAGTAAAAACAATGAAAATAAAACGTATGTCAATTTACATTTCCTATTTATTCCTGAGTATTTTTTAAAGAGATTCACTACCAATTGATTTTTCAAAAAATAGTACTGTACTGTAAAAAATAACAAAAAAACTATTTGGCAGGCAGATGTTGCCATCTGCTGGCAAAGTGGAGTTACCACAGTTCTGAGTTCCATGCAGGATTAGCTGGGGAAAAGTCTGTTCATTCTCCAGCTGGTTTTAAAAAATTTTAGTATCTCAGGCATCATGCCAACGGTGCTACTACTTTGAGGGGCACCTCCTGAACACTTACAAAGGCATCATAGTGTAACGGTAATTTATGTATATTAACCTCCCTGGCGGTATTCCCGAGTGTGACTCGGGGTTAAATTTCACTACCGTGAACGGTAACCCCGAGCCACACTCGGGCTGGATGTTTACTCACCTCCTCCTGGCTCCCTCGCTGTCCCCCGCAGTGTGATCGCAGCGAGCTGCTTCCTGGAAGGCTCCCTGCGAGTCACACGATGCAGGGGGGGCGGGACTAGAAGCAAACTTAGAAAAATTGGATTCTACAGTGTAAAATTATAAGTGCAATGTTTATGAACGGCCACTAGGTGGCAGTACAGGAAAAGAAATAGACCATACATCCTCTCACCCTTGTTTGCAGACAGATTTCAGTGTTTTTTGTTGTATTTTATTGAATATCATTTATTTGCATTGTTTTGGATAATTATTTTTGGGATAATAAATTATTATGTCGTGTTTCAAACTTTATCGGACTCAGTGTATTTACTAATTTTTTTTATTTATTTATTTATAAAGGATTTTACCAGTAAGAACTCTTGATTGCACGGATTTCAGTGCGTGATTCCTAATTATTACAGGCTAACTATGTACAAAAACACCTTTCCTTTAAAAGAAAATTGAGACGCTTTTAGACACGAAATTTTGAAAAAATTAGACCGCCAGGGAGGTTAAAGGAACTCTGTACTCATCCTGGCCACCACCAGTGCCACAAACAGCTGGGATTTTGAAATTCCTGGCTGCTGTTCACTAGTGACGTTGGCATGCAGAGCGTGCCAACGTCTCTCTCTCTGAGACTGCCCACAACAGTGAGCATTCTCAGACAGTTAAACAATTGAATGGTACTGCTCATGAGTGTGCAGTTACGTTCAATCCTGCCCTAGAGGCATCTGCCACAAGGGGGCAACTTGCTCTGTAAAAAAAAATAAAATATATTTTTTACGATTAATTAGACCCTGACTCTTCAGCCCTAAGGGCTAGAGGGACATATGAGGTATCATTGGAAAGGGCATGTTCTGACCTTTCCAGTGATATCAGATATATCTAGGTTAGTTTTATGTAAAAAATAAAATAACAAATAACATTTTCTTTTTCTCTTTTTTTTCCTAATGCAGCACTGTTGCTCAGTTTACATTTATAAAGTGAACTATGATGCTGCACTAACTCACCTTCTCTTTTCCCACACTGTAGGGAAGTGTGGAGCTGATGATGCAATGCATTGTTTCATCGACAACTTAGACCGTAGCACTGCAGTGAGGAGAGACGGGGACATTGGAACCCTGCGTCTCTGATTTGTACACCACACAAGGTGAAGTGAGATTTGCTTGGAAAGGTCAGAGTCTGGTCCTTAGAATGATACCAAACATGGACAGAAATCAAAAATAGAAAAAAGTTCAGGCAAAAATGTATTTTTTTCTCTGTTCTACGGCAGAGGCAATGTATGCTTTTACATATAAAACGACCAATGCCACTGCACTAACGCAACAAAGGCAACAGATTCTGCCCCTG
Organism: Leptobrachium leishanense; assembly: GCA_009667805.1. NCBI lineage: Eukaryota > Metazoa > Chordata > Amphibia > Anura > Megophryidae > Leptobrachium > Leptobrachium leishanense. The sequence goes on along the minus strand of CM019066.1, from coordinate 319,053,874 downwards.
CTTTTGATTTTGAGTGCAGACAGAAACTGTTTTTCAGTTTTTTAAATTTTTTATTTTTTTTTAGTTTACCCCAAAACACAAAAATTTTAAATGTAGTTTTGGCAAGTTTCTTTTTTTGTATGGGGGGGGGGGAGGGAAGGGTCACACCACATTTCTATGCCTACAGGCTCCTGAGATGCAAATCCAGCCCTGTATACATGCATAAACGATATTGCCTTGTGTTACCGTAAACAATGTCTCGTGCCTCAAATACTATAATAGATGTTTTTTTTACAAAATGCACTTGGGTGGGGAAAGGGTTAACACTTACACTACTATGATCGTGGATACAAAAAAAATCAGCCACAGTAGACACATCAGCACGAGACAGTGTTAACACGATCTTAAGCTCAGCAATATCATTGCAAATTAATTTAAATTGTATATCGGTTCCAGAAAAAGCCCACAAAGTTTTAGCACCATGGGCATGATGCCTGAGGTGCTAACAATTTTTAAAACCAGCTGGGGAATGTGTCTTTCTGACATTTCCCCAGGTGCTGTTGCATGGTGACCTGAACTGCAGTAACTCCATTTGACCACAGGCGGCGACGTCTGTCTGCCAAGTAGGTTATTACAGTTGGGAATATTCCCAAATATTTCTTACTGTAAAATTAATTAAAAATGATTTCCAAAAAAAACTCACTGGTTCCTAAAAGCGCTATTTTTTTTTTAGGAAAAATTGCTTGGCAGTGAAGCTGATAAAATTCATTTCAAAAACATTCGTTTTTAGCCAGGTGGCAAACAGGATATTATCGGTTCCTTTCTTCGTCTTTCCTTTTTGTATTTACTACAGTATTAATCCCTTTATGACGGGGGGGGGGGGGGTCGCATTGCCCGTCAGGTGGGGGTTAACGACAGTGAGGCGTAGAGGTATTCCTCACCGCCAGGAGCCTCTAATTTGCCCGCCCATGCAGCCGATGTGCGGCACACATTTTTGGCTGCAGGGGGATGGCCTGAAATCAGGCCGTCTCTCTGCAGCCAATGATGTGCGAAGCGCGCCGGCTGGAGGGTGTGGCCGAGGCAGCCCCTTGAAGACAGCGGAGCAGAACTATACGGACGGCATAGAACATCCTGTGGCGGGAAGGGGTTAAGTACAAATACATAAGATATTGCAGATTTCACATCTCTTACTCATTTATTTGGTTCAGAGTATTCCTGTTTAATCCCTATTTGGAGGTTTGCTGATAATTGACTACAGATCAACTGCAAGCACCTTCAATAAACTAGATTCATCCAATGTTTCACAACCAACTTTTAGTAGAAAGTTGGTTTACAACGTTGTTCTTCTACAACACGTCTGCTAAAGTCACGTTATATTATTGTTTGTTTGCATAATCAAATATGATTGGATGGGTGGTCGGGGGATGGTGACTTCTTGGAGGTCTGAAATTTGTCGCGCTAAATTGATGTTCTATTAATTTAAATGAAGTTAATTTGTATTGATTGTACCGCAGAGAAGAAAAAGCACTTTTTTAAAACCTGTTTTGGAGCGCTTAAATATAGAATGGAAATTGTTCATTAGATTGAAGGGAGGACAAGGGCATTCCATACATATAAGTATCAGCCTAGGGAAATACTGATTTAGTCTTATTTTTTACTTACAAGAAACAAATAGAGTTTCATACCATAATTACTGTATTTTCTGCAGTTGACATTTCCTATCATGACATTTCTACTCAGAGGTAACAAGTTTAGTTGATTACTATTTGTTTATAGCGCTGTGAAAACCTGCAATCAGAGTTCAAATAAAAGGATTGCAATTAGATCTATTTGTTAAGAGCTGCAACATTATGACCCACTGTAAAGTGCTCAGCTTTGGGAAAGAGATAATGCATACTTGCAGCTGGCAGAAAGTAACATGGACTAAACTGTCATACACAAATTGCTACTACTGTTTTATATGTAATGAATTTTGAGTCAGTGATGAAAAAAACAAATATATATTGTGTATATATAAATATATATAAATACATACATACTATTCTAATTTCACTCATAATGCATTGTTACTAATAACACAATGATTGAATTTTTATTGTCTTAATTTCTGTTAATACTGTTTATTAGTTACTAATAATGCTTTTTTTGTAGGAAAAAAGGTGGGGGTACCATCATACAGCGTCATAAAGCACAGTCAGCGAGCAGCCAATGAAAAGATGGCTTATAGGTGCAGCCAATGTATACAGCAAGGGCCAGGCCATGACATTGTGTTGCCTGGGTACAAACCTGAAACAATGTTGCTCCCCCCTTAAAATATTCCCACAATACACACCCATTCTTATCACAGAGCTCCACACTAATAAAAGTCACAGCAATACAGTGTGTATGAGCGTATCACAAACCTGCACAGCAATAAAACTAACAATAATATGTGTTGTGTATATCACAGAACTCCACAGCAATAAAACGCTCACTAATTTGAGGTGCGTATGAGCGTATCACAGAGCTGCACAGCAAAAAGGTCACAGTAATATGCGGTGTGTACATCATAGAGCTCTGCAGCAATAAAACTCACAGTAATGTGTGGTGTGTTTGAGCATATCACAGAGCTGCACAGCAATAAAATCCATACTAACTTGGTGTGTTTGAGCGTATCACAGAGCTCCACAGCAATAAAACTCCCAGTAATGTCCGGCGCGTATGAGTGTATCACAGAGCTCCACAGCAATAGAGTTCACAGTACTATGTAGTGTGTATTTCACAGAGCTCCACAGCAATAAAACTCACAGTAATGTGTGGTGTGTATGAGTGTATCATAGAGCTCCACAGCAATAAAACTGTGTATGAGCATATCACAGAGCTCCACAGCAATAATGTTCACAGTAATATGTGGTGTGTATATCACAGAGCTCCACAACAATAAAAATCACAGCAATGGGTGGTGTGTATGAGTGTATCACAGAGCTCCACAGTAATAAAACTCCCAGTAATGTGCGGTGTGTATAAGTGTATCACAGAACTCCACAGCGCAGCGTCATTGTTCACTTTATAATTCAGAAGTGATTAATAATGCTGCATTAAGAAAATAAAATGAAATTAGAAGAAAAGGGGATTTTAGATTTATTTATTGTTACATGAACCCTGGTCATGCCATGCTCTGGCTTTCCAATGACACCTCACATGACCCTTTAGGCCCGTGTAAGACGTACACCGTGATCACGTCCGTGTTGCCGCACAGTTTAACGTCCATCGTAGCATAGAATCATGAGCAAGAGAGAACCACACACTAAGTTCGTCCGCACCGAACTGCGCACGCACAACACACGTGGCAAATGGACGCAAGTTAGACTAGAAAGTAAAACTACTAACACGGACACGCAGAGTGCGCCACGCCCACCACGTCCGCTTAGCGTTCTGTGTGCGTGATGAGGAGACGTCAGACGCAGCGCATTTGCGACGTCCAGCACCTTGACGCACAAAATGCCTTTTCATATCCTTTTTCATATTCATTTTGTTTCCCATCTTTCCCTTTTTTTCTACGTCCGTCATATAAAACAGACTGTGTGGTGTCTACAGTAAGATCCGTCGGAACGTCCATCCGTTGTGCACGCACACAGAGTGCGCTCAGACTGCGTTTGCCTGACTCTAGCCTTAGCTGCTATATGTCAAGAGATACAGGGGTCCAATTGACCGCTGTATCTCCTCCAAAGGGAATAGGGCCAATGATACCAGACATAACCAGATAATTGGTAAAAAATAAAACAAAGAATAAAAATATTTTTTTTTCGGTTTTGTCTGAAGTGGCAAAATCATTTAACATAGGAGGTCCTTTTTCTAATCATGGAAAGGCCAGGATCTGGTGGGGGGGGGGGGTAAGTCTAAAGATTGATTGAAGTTTCCACAAATTACAAGTCTACCCGAAGAGACCTTAAACAATTTAATGAGGGCCGTTCTGAGAAACGGGAGCTGGTCAGCATTGGGACAATGGAAGTTCGCACTAGTATATGGCACACGATTAATATCACATATCAAGAATAAATAGCGCCCATTAGGGTCTAGGATCGTTCTGTGTAGCTGAAAAATTACATTCTGATGGACCAGCATCGAAATCCCTCTAGCTTTAACATTAGCTGTGTCATGAAACTGATGGGATAAGTCGGCAGATATAATTTGGGATGGACATTTCTCTTAACCCTTTCGCTGCTGAGGCTTTTCCCGCCCCTGTGCTGAGGTCATTTTTTACCTGTTTTGCGCATCATGTTTAAACGTGTTTTTAAGGCTTATTTTAGTATATGACCCAGACATATTATATATCGTTCTTTCCGTCAGACTCGGTAGATTCATAATATGTCATTATTATATGTATACGTTATGTCATGTCTGTATATTATAACAAAAAATGCAATAAAATATGAATTTTTAATAATTTACAATGTGTAAAGTGTTTTTTCCACATTTTAACATGCGAGCAATTGCGGTTATATTTTGTATGGGGTGCGCTTGTTAAAAAAATTAGAGATGAGGTCTCGTTACATTTTTTTGGGGAAAATTACACTATTTTTAACAAACGCACCGCATACAAAAATCGTTAGTGCAGCATCATTGTTCACATTATAATTGAAATGGGAACAATATTGCTACACTAACAAACCAAAAAAAATAAAAAAAATGTGTTTATTTTTTTTTTTTTTAATTTTTTTATTTTTTATTTTTATTTTTTATTTTTTTTACAAATTTTTTAACTTTCATGTTGGTATCGTTGGAACGGCCATGCTCGGGCCGATCCAACGATATCAAAATTTAACCCCTAGCTGCCACGGATCGGGAGATAGGGAGTTCATTGGAACTCCCTATCTCCACACTTGGTGGCAGTTAGGGGTTAACGCTAGGACTGGTGTCATCGTGCTGCGCACGATGACGCCAGTCCTCTGGGGGAGTTCCCGGAAGCTTGGCCGACATCCAAGATGTCGGCCAGCTCCCGGGAAGGATCGCGAATCGGCGCTTTTCAGCGCCGATTTGCGATCCAGCTCCCCAGGGGTTAATGCCAGGCATCATTTGGAAGGGCAGGCTGTGCCCTTCCAAATGATGCCTGGGTTAGCCCCTGTGTGCCACCGATCGGGAGGGAGAGAGGTCCGAAGGACCTCCCCCCCTCCCTTTCAGGCGCCTCCTCCGCACATGCGGGGGGGCGCCTGAATTAGGTGTCATCGCGCCCCCGCGATGACACCTAATAATGGCGGCTGGTGGTCCGGATGCCGGGCTGACATCCAGGATGTCAGCCCGCACCGGAGGGGCCAGCGATCGGCCGGAACCCGGCCGAACGCTGACCCCAAACTGAGGACGCGCTCAGCGCGTCCTCAGCACACCAGCGGTAATGCTGAGGACGCGCTGAGCGCGTCCTTAGCATTGAAGTGGTTAAAATGCGTCTCCTGGAGACATACAAGGAGGTTTGTGGCGCAGGTCTGCATATATGGAGAGGAACCCTGGCTGTGGGGGACCTCCTGGACCTTATGATGCTTATAAAGAATATTTAAGCCCTTAACATTTAAAGAAACAAATTTGCGCGGCATCATGAAATCCACCAACAATACGCTAACATGTCGAGAATATCACAGATATCAAAAGGAGGGAGCTGCAGCGCCCATGTAAAAAAGCGGGCCACAGTCTGTAGGGGCCGGCATCGAAAGGTCCAGGAGGTTCCCCCACAGCCAGGGTTCCTCTCCAGCAGTTGTATCCGTATAAAGAACTGGCATGGTGCAAAAAGGTAAAAAGCAGGAAAAAAGCAAAAAAAGGAACAAAAAAAAAAAGTAAAAATAGAAAAAATTCAAAAACAGCAAAAACAGTGCAACGAGCACCGAAGTGATATGTACAAAACATCTCCCAGGCCACGGGAAAATCGGGCCAACCCTGAACATATCAGGAGGAGGTGGGGGGGTACTCGGGCAGGTAAAAGGGGTGTAGAAGCCAGGAAACACAGAGCAGTGAGGGAGCGCCCGCCAAGCGGGTCCCCCACTCAATTAAGAATCGTGGTGATATATGGAATAGTTGGTTGTAACATCCAGCTGTATAAGGTAGAGGACACCGGAATCATTTAGCCGTGTTCACGCGATACCATTCTGGTGAGACCTTCTGCGGAGATGGAGGCGTTTGGTGCGGAGGGGTAACGTCTCCCATCAGGCTCCAGGATCGCAGAGTAGCCATGCCGTCTCGAATATTGTGGATAAAGGTCACAGTTCCATTGTAGGTGACTAGGAGCTTTAGGGGAAAACCCCAGCGATATGGAATATGATGGGATCGCAGTACCTGGGTGACAGGCAGAAATTCTTTGCGTTTAGACATCGTGGCTGCAGATATATCCGGGAAAAAAAGAGGATATCCGCATATGGCATCAGCAACTCTGTAGCATTCCTCATAGCTGACATCAGGGATTCCTTAATTCTGAAGAAGTGGACTATTAGCAAGACATCTCTCGGTACCGATTGCTCCAGGTGTCGCGGCTTCAGTATACGGTGTGCTCTATCGAGCTGCAAATCCAAATCAGATGCATCCGGTAGCAGAGATTGCAACAAGGCAGATAAGCAGACAAATCGGCTGGTTTAACTGTTTCAGGGATCCCGCACACGCGGATATTATTCCTTCGGGAGCGATCCTCCAAATCTGTCACTTTAACTACTTGGCTGCTATGGACGCGCTCAGCGCATCCAGCCAAGTGGTTCTCCTTTGCTATGGACGTGCTGAGCGCGTCCATGCACAGGAGGCAGCAATCGGCCGGATTCCGCCGATTGCTGCGCCCCCCGGTGCGGGCTGACATCTTGGATGTCAGCCCGGCACTCCGGGACCCTGGCGGGGCCATTAGATGTCATTGCGGCGGCGCGATGACATCTAATTCAGGCCCCCCCGTGCGTGTCCTTCGGACCTCTCTCCCTCCCGATCGCCGGAGGGCACAAAGTTAAGGCAGGCACCGTTTGGAAGGGCACTGCCTGCCCTTCCAAATGGTGGCTGATCTTAACCCCTGGGGAGCCGGATCACAATAGCATGATGACGCCAGTCCTGGAGTTAACCCCTAGCTGCCACCAATGGTGGAGATAGGGGGTTCCAATGAACCACCTATCTCCTGATCCGTGGCAGCTAGGGGTTAATGTTTGATATCGTTGGATCGGCCAGAGCATGGCCTTTCCAATGATACCAAACTTGACCATGTAAAAGTTTTTTTGTAAAAAAAATTTAAAGTAAAAATAAAAAATATTTTAAAAAAATTATAAAAAAATAAACACGTTTTTTGTTTTTTTTGTTTTGTTAATGCAGCAATATTGTTCCCATTTCAATTATAATGTGAACAATGATGCTGCACTAACGATTTTTGTATGCAGTGCATTTGTTAAAAATAGCGAAATTTCCCCCAAAAACAAAATGTAACGAGTCCCCATTTCTAATTTTTTTAACAAACGCACCCCATAGAAAATATAACCGCAAACGATCGCATGTTAAAATGTGAAAAAAAACTTTACACATTGTAAATTATTAAAAATTCTAATTTTATTGCATTTTTTGTTATAACATACAGACAGGACGTGACGTATACATATAATAATGACATATTATGAATTTGTCGAGTCTGCCAGAAAGAACGATATATAATACATCTGGGTCATATATTAAAATAAGGCTTCAAAACGCGGTTAAACATGATGAGCGAAACCGGTAAAAATGACCTCAGCACAGAGGTGTGAAATGCCTCAGCAGCAAAAGGGTTAAGTAAAAGGGCCTCATGGGTGGATTTTAACTCTTTATATGTATCTACCAACTCGTTATGGGCCAGACTCAGTTCATCAGATTTGGTTTCAAGGGCATCAGTGCGCTCACCCAGATCACAAATCTCTTGATGCAGATTAGCAGTTATGGAGCGGAAATCTTCTTGAATGGTGTTTCTGAGGTCCTGCAGCAGGGATTGAAGTTGCAGACCAGAGACAGGAGCTGAGGCAGACAGGGTGTGAAGTAGAGAATCTTCATCCTCAGGTGGAAGGGACCGAGGGGAGCCAGAATCGCGGGAGTGTAACGGTAGCGGTAACGCTGCCACACGAGTAGCAGAGTTGAGATCTTTGAGGGCAAATGTATCTGCTTGAATAATACAAAAGGTATATAAACTACAGACTGTAACAAGGAGACACAAGGACTACCTGAATTGTCTCTAAGCTCTGAAGGTTTCGAGACCAACAGATTACCTAGGACACGCTCAGAAACAGCATACGTGGAACGACAGTCCATGAAGTATACAAGGTGCAGGGCAGTCAGAGATGCAGAAACCAATCGTTTTGGTACCTACAAGGACTAACTGAATTTTCTTTAAGCTCTAAAGGTTTTGAGACCAACAGATTAACTAGGACACACTCAGAAACACCATACGTGGAACGACAGTCCGTGAAGTATTCAAGGTGCAGGGCAGTCAGAGATGCGATAAGAAATAACATAAAACAGAAATGAACAATCGTTAGTTATCGTGGTCTTAGCAAAAACATAAACATGAGTCGTAGCCTGGGTAAAGGGAACCCAGAGGGTTACAAACGATACCCCTAAACGTGAAGGGACAGAACCCAAACAGCGAGTGATCATCCCAGCAACCAGCAGGGGGTTAAATCACTAAAACAAGTGAAACAGCATAATATACACGATAGAGAGAGAGTAGTCAAAAGCCGAGCCGGGTCAAATAACAGGAGCAGGAATCTCATACAAGCAGGGTCGTCAACAGTAAAGCCAAATAAATTTAGAAGTAGCGGTGCGTGAAATAAATTCCACAACAGGGCGATGAGGCAACTCCTAGAGCCATGTTTTAAAGCCTGTGGCTCCTGGTAACCACACCTGACCACGCCCCCTCAGATGCCAGTCTGCCAGCACAAAGTGCTGGCACCCGACCAGCCAGCGGTCCCCCTTCTTGCCCAGACCCCCCAGGGGGCACAGCGGGGGCTGAGGATGTAACAGCGAGCTCCGAGTGCCGCCATCTTGCAGCCAAACTCGGCTTTTCCCCACGCGCTACAGGTCTGTCAGTTTGGGGTTTTGCATATAGCCATAACGTGCCTGGAAGGTTCCGGAGTTGATGTAGGCTGGTGTCAAGGCAAACCGCCACCGTTGTGGGCCACTAGAACAGGAAAACAAGTTGGCTAAGGGAGAGCTCCAGCTACATGCGGCTGTTCAGTATGGCTGCTGGCCACACCCCCTCCCAAATATTTCTTACTGTATAATTAAAATTATTTTTCAGAAAAATACTGGTTCATGACAATGTTTTTTTGGAAAACCAGTTCATAGTGAAGGGGATAAGAGACATATGATGTCTCCACTCACTTTCATTATCGGCACAAAAAAATTGTTGGAGAAAAATGGTTACATATTGATCCTTCCTAATTCACCTGGCCATCTGGTTTCAAAACTCATTTTTGTTTTAAAATAAAAATAAATTCAACAATTTTTCTCCAGCTTCAGGATTTCCCTGTCTCCTCTTCCACTCTCAGCTACAACTGTCAGTGAGCTGGACCCTTTCCCAGCATCCAAATAATCCAGTGCCCATCAGTACTTCTGCTGTAGGACACACTGGCTGGTCGGAAATGTAAAGAACTGTGTATGTCTGTCCTAAATTCCAGAGATTTTCAAAGGTGGGCTGATTGAAAGGTTTTAGATGAATGAATCAGTCTGTCTGGACACCCTCCATGTACTGTTCTTGCTGCGCTCTGTTATCTTTGACCTCAGATATCGTTTCACCATTTACACTTATTTTTATACTCCCTGACCTTTGACTTGTTTTTTTGTTTTATTTTGTACTTTATAGATGTTTTTTGGACATTACAAGAGAAAACAATTTGAATGATCCCCTAGTTTCTGTAGTGTAGGTGGAATAAATCAAACGTGACTTTCAATAAACAATTCTAAAAACAGGAAAGTAATCTCTCCCAAACAAAATGCAGACAAAAAAAAACAGAATAAAGTAAGAAAAAAGGAAAAGTTACTAATCAGTCTTACTGTAATCAGAACACTCAGATGAGAGTAAAAGAAAATCTTGCCACTCAACATAAAACAGTGAAAGTGATATATTTATAAATATATTTATTTATATATATTTAAATATATAGTGCAATATCTGAAGTTATGAAATATAGGTTTCTATTTTAAATTGCATGGTTGTAAGAAAATGGAGATACATTTTAAAGTGTTAGGGTTTAGATTGGTGGGGATGGGTGAGGGGGGGTCTGGTGTCCCATTATCTAAATAAACACATGATCAGCCACCATTATATCGAGAGTAAATTATTCAGTCAACCAGAATGTTGTTTTTGGAAGAGAGTCAGCATATATAATAAACCTTACCACAGTGATGACGTGATGTGTAGTACAGCAGTTGAAATCAAATCACATGGAAATATAAGGTATAACGCATTAGTAATGTGATTGTATTGTGAAAAAACTTAAGAAAAAACTCTCCAAGCAGAATGCAAAACTTAAAGATGTCTCAAATGTCCAAAAAATAACACAAAATAGACATATAATATCCATAATGATTATCCCTGTCACTTCTGTTATCATATGTCCACACAATCTGAGTCTATGCTGTGTCATTTCAAATTAAATCCATTTGTTATTACAAACATATTTCACTTGTATTTGGGGTCCAGAAGGTGTCCCTAAAGTTTTAGCACCCTGGAGATCATGCCTGAGGTGCTAACACTTTTGAAAATCACTTAAGAATATGTCTGAATGACATCTCTCCAGCTGACGAGACAGAGATATGATAGAAACATTTAAATACGTAAAGGGAATCCACAAGGTAGAGGAAGGGAGTATATTTAAAAGGAAACAAAGTAGCAAAACAAGAGGACATAGTCTAGATTAGAGGGGCAAAGGTTTAAAAGTAACATCAGGAAGCATTATTTTACTGAGAGGGTGGTGGATACATGGAACAGCCTTCCAGTTGAAGGGGTTGAGGCCAAAACAGTAATTGAATTTAAGCAGGCATGGGATAGGCATAAGGCTATCCTAAACAAAAGATAAATCCAGGTAAAGTATCCATGTAATTGGGCAGACTAGATGGGCCGAAAGGTTCGTTTCTGCCGACATTTTCTATGTTTCTATGATCCTGCTCAGAGCTCAGAAGTGTAGTAACTCCACTTGGCCAGCAGATGGTGAAATCCATCTGCCAAATAGGTTATTACAGGAAGAAATACTGTATATTGGGAATATTCCCAAATATTTGTAACTGTATATTTAAGTAAAAAAAGAATTTCCAATAAAACCTACTGGTTCCTCACAATGTGTTTTTGAGGAAAAATCACTTGGTGGTGAAGAGGTTAAGGGTGAAAAACAGTTGTACACCAAATAAATTGCTCTGCAACTGATGAATCAATCTTTGTGCATATGTATTCAAACATAGGGTCTGTCTAGAACATACTGATTGCATAAATAATGATACTTTAACATTGTTATTGCTTTCCCCTCTTCCTCTACAGAGGAAATTTGAGATTTCAGGACTAATGATGTACCAATGTTCCTTAATTAATATGAAGCAAGTAAATTGCAGACATATGAAGAAGAGGTGGAAAAAAGCGACATATTTAAGTCTGTACTGTGGAAATATATTGAAAAGTAGCAAAATGTGTTTAATTATCCTGACGTTCACAGCTGTAAATTAAATTCCTTGAATTGGTTCTAAACCATAGTCACAAAAAGCGTGGATCTCATCCTCTTGGAGAGCGTTTGCGGTGATCTATTTCCACAGTTTGATAAAATAATTCCAGAAAAACACATTTTTAATAGTTTATATAAAAGGAAGCAGGTTACCACATTAGAAACTGAGAAGAGATATAGATTTATTCTTAAAGGCTTAATCAAAGAACATTGGGTTTGCTACCGAATTGCACCGACCTGTGAATTTTACCATATGGTGCAATTTCGTGGCAGTGTGGCTATTCAGAAAGCTGTCAATTCACACAAATACTGGCACTGCAAAGGAATTTTGTTTATTGCAAACAAAATTAATTTGCATTTTGGCTCCAGAACATGCCCCTAACGTTTTAGCACTGTGGGCATGATGCCCGAGGGGATAGCACTTTTTACCACTAGATGGAAATGTGTGTACCTGACATCTCCCCATCTGATCCTGCATGGAGCACGGAACTGCAATATCCTCTTTTTGCCAGCAGATGGTGACATCTGCATGCCAAATAGGTTATTACAATAAGAAATACATTGGGAATATTCCCCAAATATTTCTTACTGTTTAATTAAAAATAATATTACAAAAAAAAACCACACAATCCTGACAGTTCTTTTCTGGGAAATCCCTTGGTAGTGAAGGGGTTAATGCATAGTGTTATTGTTTACATGTCAAATAAAGCTAATGTTCACTTATTACGCTGCACCCCAATGTCAGTATGTTTTTTTTATATTTTTAAATTAATATATTTTAATGTACTTCTGAAGTGTAAAAAAAATTGACCAGAAAGAATGTCTTGTCCAGTTTTCCTTGGCAGTATTAACATATTATATACATTTTAAAGACCACCATTGTACAAAAAAGACATATCTCTTTTGGTCTGTTATAAACATTGACGTTTAAAAAAATAAAACTGTAATCAGCCATGTTATTTTTTTTTAAATATAGCTCATTATAGGTTTTTGTACAAAATTATATAACCTATGCTTATATCCTATTTATTATTTAACAATATTTTTTTTTCTTATTTAATCCACTATTTCTGCAAGACGTTTTCTTTAATTAAACATTTCTATATTGTGATTGTGGATCAATACATTTGCGTTTCAGAAATATAACAATGGATCCAGAGCTTTAGATGAAAAAAAATCTCATAGGAAGCCCTAACCTTGTAACACTTTTTTTTATTTTGCTAAAAATATATATTAATAAATATTATTGAACGGGCATAGATGAAGGAGGCCAGGAAAGGAGTAAGCAATAAGAGAGTGAGCAAGGTCAGTGTTCTTTGCCCGAGGACTGTACAATCAATAACATCTGGTCAATAACTTCTTTATTACTAAACTACCACTCCAAGCAAAATCATTTTTAAAGTAAGAATATATTTTGCAAAACTGATTTAATGTTATTGAATATTTTGCTCTTCGATATGACTCGCCTTTTAAATCAAATGAAATAATACAGAGACAACTTTCCAGTTTAGTTATTGTTATTTTTCTATAAGTGTTGAACCGCTGTAATGCAGAGTTCAGATATTACAGCAGAAAGAAAAACACATAAGATGTTATTTTTTTTCTACTGCTATTCCAAATCCATTAAGTTACATTCATACATATTACATTTAGTTTTATTCCAGCAGTTGTCATCTAGAAAAAATAAGTATGCTATATAATAACTCTTATGTGTCTGTTTTTATGATGTCTTTTAGTATATAATTAAAGAAAAACATTATTTTACAGATACAATAGAAATTACACTTCTAATATTATTGCAATTATTTTTTTAACTCTTTCAGACCCAGTGGTTTTCGATTTGAAACTAAATGTTCAGACTGTAACCACAGGAGATGTCCAAATCACATTAGTATGTGTGTCTTTTGATACAGATTTATATAAAAATTGCATTTTTATTTTCCAATTTCCTTTTCAATGGGTTAAGTAGAGCTGAAAAGACTCTGAATTTGATATTATTTTAAATAGTGTTAATGTTAATACTGAAAGGGACATTATAACCTGGATGAGACTGTTTTATAAAACATTATCTATATAATGCCTTAAAACGTAATTTTTTATATATATATATATACGTATATCCTAATAGCAGCACTCAACCTTTACTAAGTATAATGGGCGGGTGCTTCTCAAGAAGAAAAAAATACAACAAACCAGGAGGAGAGCACTCCAAATCATATATCCAACAACTTCAACAATAGCTTACACAGTTAAAGATTAAATAGATTTCAAAGACTCAACTCTTACCCATATCAAGATTTTAAAGATTTTCTTACCCTTTAAAGAATTTTCAGAAATGTGTAACCCTCAGCTCTGTTTAAAAATGATGGAAATTTAGTTCACAATATATGGCTATAAATTGTTCAAGTCTGTCACAGCGCCAATGTTTCCCATCAATAACAGGTCCTGTTCTTGTCACCTAATGACCGCCATTATGGGATTAACTCACATACTGAGGACAAAATACTTTCTGGAGTTCCCTGTGATTCAAGGCTAAATAACACTTGCCGATGAAACACCGCTCTGTGGCGCTGTGAGAGGCTTAAGCTATTTCTGGCCATATATTGTGAATTAAATTCCCATAATTTTTAAACAGCGCTTAGGGTTACACAATTGTAAAATTCTTTAAAAATTCTTTAAAATTGTTAAAATCTTTATTAGTTATTTAATTAGAGTTATTGGAAACAAACTACAAACAAAATCCTAGCTCAAATAGAGCACTTACTAAACATACAGTGATCCTGACTATTCAGGTACCATACTCTAATAAACAAATGAAAATCACAGCATTTCTTAGAAGTGTTACTGCTCATTGCCTTACTCTCAGCATTAAACACCTCTGTCAGCAGCCTGAGAATTTACCTGTTGCTTAATTAAATAATTGGCAACATGTGTGCAAGAAGATAGAGGCCATGTAAGTTTCTGGGTCCTAAATATCTCCCTCGATTACTCTCTGAGACATTCTGTACCCATCACAAGCACTCTGTCACTATATCTATATATAATATATATATACTGTATATATATATATATAACACCAAAAAGAGCAATCCATAATAATGACCACCTTCATCCACCATTTTGTGCAAGAAAAAAAACACATTTCAAAAATTAAAAAAACCTGACTGAGGTAAAAATGATGGGGATTCAGTTAACAAAGTATGATCATAGTTTGCGTAAGCCTGTCAGTCGCCAGTGACAGGCTTACGCAAACTATGATCATACTTTGTTAACTGAATCCCCATAATTTTACCTCAGTCAGGATTTTTGAATTTTTGAAATGTGTTTTTTTTCTTGCACAAAATGGTGGCTGAAGGTGGTCATTGATATGGAGTGCTCTTTTTTGGTGTTTTGTATTTTAAGTCTTAGATGCACCCGCTCATGTTGCAAGTTTAGGTTGAGTGCAACCCACCCTGTGGTTTGCTATATATATATATATACACTTTATTAGGTATTCCAAATTCAATTGCTTGGTAACACAAATTGCTAACCGGTCAATCACATGGCAGCAGCTCAATGCATTTAGACATCTAGACATTGTGAAGACGACATGCTGAAGTTCAAACCGAGCATCAGAATGGGGAAGAAAGGGGATTTAAGTGACTTGGAAAGTGGCATGATTGTTGGTGCCAGGCGGGCTGGACTGAGTATGTCAAAAATGCTGATCTACTGGAATTTTCACACACAACCATCTCTAGGGGAATGGACAGACTGGTTCGAAATGATAGAAAGGCAACTGTAACTCAAGTAAACACTCGTTACAACCAAAGTATGCAGAATACTGCTTTCCACAACTTAACTGATCCCTCTCTTGACCACTCAACCACCCGTGGTAAGTGACAGGCCTGATGGTAAAGGCTAAAATTGGGTAGGGCCAAACCCCCTGCTGCTCTTGATCTAGTGAGTACCTGGTAGCTCAACCTGGGGCGTTTACCCCTCCAAATGTAATTGGCCACTAGGGACCTAAGGGAAGCAAGGAACGCCCGAGGAAGATCAATGGGTATCATTTGTAGCAAGTATAGGAGTCGGGGTTGTACATTCATCTTAATAACTGCGATATGTCCAAGCCAAGAGATGTGTGGGTAATTCCAGTTGGCTAGGTCACATTGCAGGGACTTAAATAGTGGAGGGAAGTTATCTTGAAAGAGGTGGGAACCTGGAGACGAGAGCCAGATGCCCAGGTATTTAATTTTGTCGGCTACCCATGTGAAAGCAAAGTGCGGTTTTAAAGCTTGGGCTCTGAAGTCAGGGACCGAAACGTTGAGGATATGAGATTTAAGAAAATTAATTTTAAGGTTGGATAGTCTGCCGTAGTCCTCGAAAACTGCCATGATTCCCGGCAGGGTCACCTCCGGCCTTGTGACAAAAAATAGAAGGTCATCCACGTACGCAGCCACCTTGTGGTGTTGAGGACCCACCGTAACCCCCGTTATATTCGGATCTGACCGTATGGCCACCAAGAATGGTTCTAGGGTCAATACGAATAGCAACGGTGAGATGGGACACCCCTGTCGAGTGCCGTTGCGGATGGGAAATGGGGCTGTAAATACCCCATTCACACAGATGCGTGCAGTTGCGTCTCCATATAGAGCTCCTATCCAAGCGCGGATATGAGGGCCTAGGCCAATACGTATCAGGGAGAGTGATATAAAATCCCAATCTACCCTGTCAAAGGCTTTCTCTGCGTCTGTGGACAGGAGCGCCAACACCTGAGATGAGCGGCATGCATGGTGCATGAGTTGCAGCGTCCTCATGGTGTTGTCCCGGGCCTCTCGGCCAGGGACAAACCCCACCTGGTCCGCATTGACAAGGGCGGGCAGGAAGGGTTTAAGTCTTTCAGCCAGAATTTTTGCAAACAGCTTCAGGTCACAGTTCAATAAAGAAATGGGTCGATAGCTGGAGCAAAGGTCAGTGTCTTTACCCTCTTTCGGTAGGATCATTATGTTGGCACACAGGGTCTGTGTAGGAAGAGGTTGCCCCTCTGCTAGGTCATTATAAGCTGTCAGGAGATGGGGGGAGAGGATTGCAGCGTAGGTTTTGTAGTATTGGACCGGGAGACCATCGGGGCCTGGGCTTTTTCCATTTTTAGAGGTTTTAAGTGCCAAGGCTAGTTCTTCTGCCATTAAGGGCCGGTCTAAAAGTTCTGACGTTTGGCATAAAATTCGTTTAGGGGAGTATTTAGTGAGATAAGCCATAATGTCTGCGCGTTTGCGGGCTACATCCTGAGGGCAGCAGAGCCCTGCAGGTCATAGAGTGCAGCATAATAGTCTCGTACAATTTGAAGAAGTTTTGCTGATAACCGTTGCGTTACGCCCTGTGAATCGCGCAATTTAGCTATATATGTAGCTGAGCGTTTTTTGGCTATCATTCGTGCTAGTAACCTCCCGCCTTTGTCCCCATGTAGATGGAAATGGGCCTTAGAGTGTAAGTATGATCGGTGATAGGTTGTGTTCATAAGTGTAGTTAAGGATCTGCGTAGTTCAATCAGGTGTGCCATAGTTTCAGGGTTACCCTCCCACTTGTGGTCGGAGGATATCTGGGTTATCTGGCGCTGGAGGTCTCGCATAGCCGCTGATCGTCGTTTAGCCAGCTCAGCGCCCTTTCTGATAAAATAGCCTCTGATCACGCATTTGTGCGCCTCCCACACCAGTGGCGAGGCCACTTCTAAAGTGGCGTTCTCTGTAAAGAAGTCCGTGAGGACCTGCCGTCCTTTCTCAGCCACAAGCGGGTCAGGTAAGAGGGAGTCATTAAGGCGCCAGTTAGGGGTAGTCGGCCTAAACATGGGGGAGAGCAAAGTGATAGTGACAGGAGCGTGGTCCGACCACGTGGCCGTATCAATAGCTGCGCTGCGTAGAGCTGAGAGGTGGTATTGTGGTATAAACAGGTAATCAATCCTGGAATAAGATTGGGAGGGATGTGCATAAAATGAAAAGTTTTTGCCCGTAGGGTGCAGTGTTCGCCAGCAATCTACAAGTCTCGATGCGTGTAGGGAGTTACGGCATGAGCGTAGAATGTGCAGTGGGATGGACGAGTTGCCCGCGGAAGTGTCCCAGGATGGTTCTAAGGGCACATTTAGGTCCCCTCCCAGAACGACCAGCCCCTCTGCAAAGTCCCGCAGTGTACGCAGTGTAGCGGAGAGGAACCTATGTTGTGCTCTGTTGGGGGCATAGTAGTTGGCAAAGGTGTATACCTGGTATAGGATCCGGCCCTTGACAAAAACAAAGCAGCCTCCTGCATCAGTCACAGAATCGAGTAGCTGAAACGGGATGTGCCTGTGAAACAAAATTGCAGTCCCCTTAGTTTTAGCTTCAGTATTATTGCTATAGAAGCCTAAAGAGATACTCTGGAGGTAGTCTGAGGTTAGACAGGAGGTAGAAAACCTACAAAAAGGTAAGATTTGCTGGTTTTAAATCCATTCTTTTATAATGGCAGGCTTGGTCCAGTGTAAGAGCTGTCATGCATTTGTTTTTAGATCCAATTTTTGGAGGTTTGGAGTGTGCCTGATATGTAGGCAGCTCTCTTTATTGCAGCAGGAAATTGCCTGTTTGAAGTCTGAGATTTGTAAATTATCTGTTAGAGAAACTCAGGCTATGACTGTTACTAAGCCACTGCCACAGAGGCCTCCTAGGAGCGGCAGATGGACTACTGTAGGATCTGGTAGACTTAGAGTTGTGGATAGAAGGCATGTCCCACAATCTGTGGCTCTTCTTAATTCTTTTGAGGCACTTTCAGAGTGTAGTGGTAAGATGGATGTAGGCTCAGACACCATAGTTGAGGAACCACCATCCACTATGCCTAAGGTATGCAGCACTGCAACCAAGGACAAAAATGAAAAGGTGGGACTTGATAAAAGGCAATTGTTGCTGGGTGATTCTATCATAAGAGGTGTTGAGCTGGAGAGTAGTGGTTTGGTGAGATGTCTTCCTGGGGCTACTGCTCATAGAGACAGACGTATTCTCAATATTGTCAAACAAGCAAAGCAACAAGGGGAAGTGGACGTTCTAGTCTCTCACGCGCAGCCCCCACTCTCTGGAACGCTCTCCCTCGTACTGTCAGACTTTCCCCTAACTTCTCTTCCTTCAAACGCTCCCTGAAAACATTCCTATTTAGGGAAGCCTACCACCCAACTCACTGACGCAACCATCAATCACTCTCACCTTACAGTCCTCTCCTCCTGTTTCCAACCCCAACCCTCCCAGATTGTGAGTTCCTACGGGAATAGGGCCCTCATCTCCTCCTGTACTGTTTGTCAAATGTTGTTCAATGTATTGTAACCCTGTCTATACTGTGCTTATTGTACAGCGCTGCGGAATATGCTGGCGCTTTATAAATAAAGAATAATAATAATAATAATCTAGGGACAAATGACTTGGCTAGCAATGAGGTTTCTGAGATTAAGGAAGATTTTTGTGTTCTTGGAGGTGAAATACAGCAGATTGCGTCCACTGTGTCATTCTCTGAAGTTTTGCCTGTGCATAACATTCAAGATAGGCAGATGCGCAATAGGGAATTCAATTTGTGGCTTCAGGAATGGTGTCGGGAGCAAGGATTTGGATTTGTGTCCCATGATAGCTCTAATTGGAGCAGAAAGGAACTGTATAAAAAAGATGGTTTGCATCTTACTCATAGGGGAACATATGTTCTCAGTGAGAAGTTCAAAGGTTTCTCAAAGAAATATTTAAACTAGGAGGGGGGGGGCAAAAGGGTAAAAAACAATCTGCCCATTGTCCCCCAAAACTAAATCGGAGGGTGCAAGCAACATGCGAGGTAAAAAATGACAAGCTCAGAGTCGTGTCTACAAATGCTCGCAGTTTAGTCAATAAAATCAATGAACTAGAGGCAATGATGGCAGCTGAAAAAGTAGATTTAGTGGCGGTTACTGAGACATGGTTCAGTGAGAAAAATAACTGGGACATAACAATACCGGGGTACTCTTTATATAGAAAAGACAGAGAAGGTAGGAAAGGAGGAGGAGTGGCCCTGTATGTGAAAAACAACATAAAAACGAACCAAATAAAAGTGAGCGAGGTGAACATAGAGTCAGTTTGGGTTACGCTAACATTTGGCAATCATACAGTAGCTCGTGTAGGTGTGATCTATAGACCCCCTGGACAAGCAGAAGAACTAGATAATCTGCTGGTTGAGGAAATAGCCAAAATGGCAATGAAGGGGAGGTTATTATCATGGGGGATTATCTCTAACACAAGTAGTTGAGGAGCCGACCCATAAAGAGGCCATATTGGATTTAATACTCACAAATGGAGGTTTGGTATCGGACGTTGTTGTAGCTGAAAATTTGGGATCTAGTGATCACCAGTCAGTATGGTTTAATATAACAACAGGGATGGAGCCGCACCACACAAGAACGAAAGTTTTAGACTTTAAAAAAACTGATTTTTCTAAAATGGGATTTTGTGTGAAGGAGTCATTATCAGACTGGAGGAGTTTAAAGGGAGTCCAGGAGAAATGGGATTATTTAAAGGAAGCATTATTGAAGGCCACAGGAAATTGCATTCAGCTTGTTAGCAAAAACAAAAAAGGGAAGAAACCACTGTGGTACTCTGCAGAAGTGGCCAAAATAGTGAAGAACAAAAAGATAGCATTCAATAATTATAAAAAAACTCAGAGTGAAGAAGATAGGCAAACCTATAAAATTAGGCAGAAAGAGGCAAAGCAATTTATAAGAGCTTCCAAAGCACAGGCAGAAGAGAAAATAGCTCAGTCAGTAAAAAAGGGGGACAAAACATTTTTTAGATACATAAACGAGAAAAGAAAAGTAAAAAAAGGATTAGTTAGATTAAAAACAAAGGAAGGAAGGTATGTAGAAGAGGATAAAAGTCTCGCTGACTGCCTCAATGAATATTTTTGTTCAGTCTTTGCAGAAGAAAAGGAAGGAAAGGGACCTCAGTTAGGAGAGAACACTAAAGAGACATTTACATATCAGTTTACAGAGGAGGAGGTTCTACAGCAGCTGTCTAAAGTAAAGACAAATAAGTCAATGGGGCCTGATGGGATCCACCCTAAATTATTAAAAGAGCTC
Organism: Leptobrachium leishanense; assembly: GCA_009667805.1. Taxonomy (NCBI): domain Eukaryota; kingdom Metazoa; phylum Chordata; class Amphibia; order Anura; family Megophryidae; genus Leptobrachium; species Leptobrachium leishanense. The sequence goes on along the minus strand of CM019066.1, from coordinate 319,033,153 downwards.
AGTGATGTAATAGCAAAACCATTAACAGATTTATTTAACCAATCCTTGTTAACGGGAGTCGTCCCAGAAGACTGGAAATTAGCAAATGTTGTGCCCATTTACAAGAAGGGTAGTAGGGAGGAATCGGGGAACTATAGGCCAGTTAGTCTTACGTCAGTAGTGGGGAAATTAATGGAAACCATGTTAAAGGAAAGGATTGTTGAACATCTAAAAACACATAGATTACAGGATCAGAAACAGCATGGGTTTACCTCAGGGAGATCATGCCAAACTAATCTTATTGATTTTTTTGATTGGGTAACAAAAATAATAGACACAGGTGGTGCAGTAGACATTGCTTATTTAGATTTCAGTAAGGCTTTTGATACTGTTCCGCATAGAAGGCTTATCAATAAATTGCAATCTTTGAGCTTGGATTCCAATATTGTTGACTGGATTAGGCAGTGGCTGAGTGACAGACAACAGAGGGTTGTGGTAAATGGAGTTTATTCGGCGCAAGGTCTTGTTACCAGTGGGGTACCTCAGGGGTCAGTACTTGGACCCATTCTCTTTAATATTTTTATTAGTGATATTGCAGAAGGTATTAATGGAAAAGTATGTCTTTTTGCTGATGACACAAAGATTTGCAACAGGGTTGACGTTCCTGGAGGGATCAGCCAAATGACAAATGATTTAGGTAAACTAAAAAAATGGTCGGAGTTGTGGCAATTGAGTTTTAATGTGGATAAGTGCAAGATAATGCACCTGGGACGTAAAAACCCAAGGGCTGAATATAGAATATTTGATACAGTCCTAACCTCAACATCTGAGGAAAGGGATTTAGGGGTCATTATTTCAGAGGATCTAAGGGTAAGTAGTCAATGTAATAGAGCAGCAGGAAATGCTAGCAGAATGCTTGGTTGTGTAGGGAGAGGTATTAGCAGTAGAAAAAAGGGAAGTGCTCATGCCACTGTACAGAGCACTGGTGAGACCTCACTTGGAGTACTGTGTGCAGTACTGGAGACCGTATCTCCAGAAGGATATAGACATCTTAGAGAGAGTTCAGAGAAGGGCTACTAAAATGGTGTATGGCTTGAAGGAGAAAAGTTACCAGGAAAGGCTTAATGATCTTAACATGTACAGCTTGGAAAAAAGACGAGACAGAGGAGATATGATAGAAACATTTAAATACGTAAAGGGAATCCACAAGGTAGAGGAAGGGAGTATATTTAAAAGGAAACAAAATAGCAAAACAAGAGGACATAGTCTTAGATTAGAGGGGCAAAGGTTTAAAAGTAACATCAGGAAGCATTATTTTACTGAGAGGGTGGTGGATACATGGAACAGTCTTCCAGTAGAAGTGGTAGAGGCCAAAACAGTAATTGAATTTAAGCAAGCATGGGATAGGCATAAGGCTATCCTAAACAAAAGATAAATCCAGGTAAAGTATCCATGTAATTGGGCAGACTAGATGGGCCGAAAGGTTCTTATCTGCCGACATTTTTCTATGTTTCTATGTTTCTAAAGTATAATAAGAGTTCGTCGGGGTGGGCGCCTTCCCTTCCTGGAAGTGAGTCTCCTGTATAAGCACAACTGAGGCCCTCTGGGATCGGAAGTCTCTCATGGCGTGGGAACATTTTTCAGGGACACTTAAACCATTTGCATTAATGGAGACAATAACCAGATCTGCAGGCGTAAGTGGCGTGCCGTGTACAGTCGACATATCAAGATCCTCAAGGGGGGGAGGGAACAAAGGAAAACAAGGGAAAACTATATACAATCACAAACAGGCGATGAGCGGCAGGTGCAGCAACGACACTGGTGAAAACACCACATGACGACTGCACTCTGCAAGGCCGCTAACCTTGGCGGGGTACGCGGCCGAGCCCCAGGCGGGACCGGCAGATAATTAAAAAAAAAGAGAAAAAGTGAGAAACAAGGCGGTGTGGAGCCACTCAACCACTCAAAAAGGCAGAAAAGTAAAACATTTTCGGCAGACATATTTATATATATGAGGCCGAAGGCCAACATTACTGAATTATTGGAGACGAACCTGACCGGATTTGGGGTAGGGACAAGTCCCTCTTATGAATTCCGAAAAAAGGGGACCCATTGCGTGGTCAGTCCAGCTGTGTGAAACAACAAAAAGTCTACCCAATCCAACAGCGATATCTTGCCAAAGTTATCATGGTGGTAAGGCGGTGCATTGAGGCGAGTTCTACTCATTAGTGTGCATCGACGTGTGCCTCCGTCCTCGGTCAATAATCCACAGTAGCCTCGTCAGCCACGAATAGTCTCAGGGTGGGGCGGTAAAGAGAACAGCAGGACGCTCTGTGCTGTCTAGCGGTTTATTTGACAAAGGAACAAACAGCATACCTTCGTGGCAAATCGTGGAGAGGGTTGGAAGCTTCGGTCTGTTATCAGTAGACTTTCCAGGTATGTAGGGGCTGCCCAACGTCGGCCCGCATGGGTCGGCTGCAAAGTTCGGATATATCGATCCAGCCAAGTGGATTCGTGGAGTGGGAGCGGGGTGTGTCCAGGTCACATCTGCGAGCCGGTGCGTCTCCCAGCCTGTCCACGATTTCTCCCCGGGCGTGGCGGAAGATGAGTCTGGTGTGAGCCACGTGCCGCTTGATTGTAGAGAGCAAGGGGATCTGGCCAGGGAAAGTGCAAAGGTGGTAGTTGAAGGTCCGTCGATAGAATCGCTACATCCTCCGGGGATTGTAAAATATGAGTGCCTTGATCAGAGAGAACCGCCAGGCCAGTTGGTGTGTGCCAGCGGTAGCGAAGCTGTTGGTCACGTAAAAGCGATGCAAGGGGTTTAAGGGCACGTCTATAGGCCAGGGTCGCCGGTGATAGGTCTGGGTACAGTTGGAGCTCAGTCCCTTCGTAGGAGAACTGTGTAGCCTCACGTGCTTTACGTAGTATATCTTCTTTGAGGCTAAAATCATATAGGCAGCATATTACGTCCCGTGGTGGGCTCCCTGGGGGCCCTCTGGGTCTGAGGGCTCTATGCGCCCGGAGAAAATCAATGGCTGAGGGTTCAGGTCTGTCTAGCAATGTATTAAAAATGGAAGAGAGCATACCCGTCAGTTGATCCACAGATGTCTCCGTTTCTGGTAAGCCCCTTAGTCAGAGGTTATTGCGGCGTCCCCTATTATCTAAGTCCGCTATGTGGAGGGCCATGTTACGAAGTTGAGTAGAGTGTAATTGCAGGACCGATGTGGACACCTCTTGAGCCAGCCGCAGTGAGTCAGACCCCTGTTCCAGCGTGTCCACCCTGTGTGTAAGGCCCTGAATGTCTTGGCGCACGTGTTGCAGCTCCGCCATGATGGAGGAGCGTAATTCTGCATTGGCCTCCTTTAAATCTGACTTCGTAGGCAAATTGCGGAGCAAAGGGAGCCAAACCGCTGGGTCTACCGAGGTAGCGTCCTCTGTGTGCGATGGGGGGATCAGGGATGGTTCAGGTTCTGCCTGCGTCCTCACCTCGTTCGCCATTTTGTCCGGCGGACCCACTGGGAGATCCGAAGGCCCCACCAAAAAGCGGCGCAGAGATGGGGTGTCTGTCAGGTCTTGTTAGATTTCCCCATCACCGGTCAGGAAGTGCAGGAGAGCCGTATAGTGCTGGAGTCTGAGCGGAGCTCCTCACTCACGCGGCCATTCCGGATGGAGCCCAAGCCACGCCCCCCGTGAGTGTTTTTTCTATTTCTTGATTTCTTTCCAAATCCATTTTCATGAATGACATAATAAAAAATATTTGGGAAATTTCTCAATAAAGTTCTTACTGTTATAAAGCCCTTTTCGAGATGCACACATTGCCACCTGCCGGCCAAAAAGTGCTACTGCAGCTGGGGCTCTGTGCTGAACCACATTTCACGTTTTTCTCTACACAATCATAAAGTATTACCAACAACATAAAATGGTTCTAAACCATATGATAAAAAATAAAAAAAGGAAATTAAAAGGAAAAAGAAAAGCAGGAGTAAAGAAAAAAAAATAATGATTAAATATTTTTCCCATTTCATTTTTATGCCAAGCTCACATTTATGAGGTTCTAAAATATTGGAAGTTAATGCAAAAGATGAACTTTTAATGTATCTTCTTAGTCTTTAATGTGTGTATAGAAAAGGGGGATTACATCTGTGTCAATCTTTTCATGCCCCAAAACATTTTACAGGAAATAATCTAATTATACTGTATTTATAATCTGTATCACCTAGTAGTCTATCACATGAAACCTATGGCCCTATTCTAACCCTGGTGTAAATTTAATCAGAGCTGTCGGAAACCTTGCAACTCCATAGACTATAATGGATTTGGCAAGTCTACACCGGCTCTGGTTAAGTTTACCGCAGGGTAGGTATACAGCCTTTAGTATTTTCATGTCATCTTGGGAGTTCCCATATTATTTACAATAGCATTGGACCTGTATGTGGCTTTCCATGGCAAAATCCTATTTTGCTTTACCAATCCTTCAAGCTTTTTGCCCCTTTATCACAAGACATAAATAAACTTACTGAAAAAAAATATTCCTAATAAAGATTTTCTGCATTAATTACACCATTATTATCTCATTAATGAGAGAGGTTATATCATTTGCCACATTGATGTTTCAAACAATCGTTTTAAAAAATACCTTTATTACACCTTCTGGTCTATTCAAAGAAAGGTGAAACTCAGGAGAATGACTGGAGAAGTGAAAATTCTAGTAGGGTTATTCAGAGAATGGTGAAAACCAGGAGAATGACTGGAGAAGTGGAAATTCTAGGTCAGAATAGCCAGACCAGAAAAATCCTCCCATTTATCTCACTTTCCAAATCGGCTATTTGGTCCCAATTGTTCTCTTCTCCTGCCAGTTCTCCTGGTTTTCACCATTCTCTGAATAACCCTGTAGGTCAAAATAGCCAAACCAGAAAGATTCTCCCATTTATCTCACTTTCCAAATTGGTTATTTGGTCTAGATTGTTCTCTTCTCCTGCCAGTTCTCCTGGTTTTCACCTTTCTCTGAATAACCCTGCTTGTCTTAAATATTGTAAAGTCTGATTCTATATAACCATTCCATTTGCAAAACAAAATCACTGAATAAATATATCCTTTCTGTAAAACAATGTCACTTTCCTATAACTCTATTATACATCAACACTCTATATTTCACTGTATTTATTTGGATATTTGGCATAGTCCAGTGAAAGTACAGTGCATAGTATTTATATACAGTGGCAAGAAAAGTATGTGAACCCTTTGGGATTACGTGGAGTTTTGCATGAATTGGTCATAAAATGTGCTCTGATCTTCATCTAAGTCACAACAATTTGAAAAACACAGTCTGCTTAAAATAATACAACACAAACATTATATGTTTTCATGTTTTTATTGAACAGAACATGTAAACATTCACAGTGCAGGGTGGAAAAAGTATGTGAACCTTTGGACTTAATAACTGGTTGACCCTCCTTTGGCAGCAATAACCTCAACCAAACGTTTCCTGTAGTTTCAGATCAGACCTGCACAACGATCTGGAGTAATTTTGGACCACTCCTCTTTACAAAACTGTTTCAGTGTAGCAATATTCTTGGGATGTCTGGTGTGAATCGCTCTCTTAAGTTCATGCCACAGCATTTCAATAGGGTTGAGGTCAGGACTCTGACTGGGCCACTCCAGAAGGCATATTTTGTTTTGTTGAAGCCATTCTTTTGTTGAATTACTTGTATGCTTTGGGTCATTGTCCTGTTGCATCACCCATCCTCTGCGGAGCTTCAGTTGGCGGACAGATGGTCTTACGTTTTCCTGCAAAATGTCTTGATAAACTCTGAAATTCATTTTTCCATCAATAACAACAATCCGTTCAGGCCCTGAGGCAGCAAAGCAGCCCCAAACCATGATGCTCCCTCTGCGATGTTTTACAGAGGGGATGAGGTTTTGATGTCGGTGTGCTGTGCCTTTTTTTCTCCACACATACAGGGTTATCCAAAGAGATTCGAATTGCTTGAGAAAGGTAACCGAACGCTGAAAATCAGCGTTCGGTTACCTTTCCTGACCATTCGGCTATCCAGAGAGCAGGCAATTCGCCAAATCCTGGCGAATTGCCTGCACATACGGTGCCTGTTCGGTGCCTGTTCGAGGGCAGTGAAATCCCATGAAAAAGCACTGCTTCGGCTATTCAGAGAACACAAACCAGCAGTGAAAGGTTCCCGAATGCCCTGCCATTCGCTGGTTTAATTCGGCAAGTTTATTCAGGAGAATCCCATAGGCTTCAATGTTAAAAATATTCCTGTTTTAATTCAATATCTAATAAACCGTTCATTATAAAATTCTGCAGCAAAAAGTCTCTTTATTTATAGATTTTTTAGGATACTTTAAGCATTTTTCTGAATTTTTTAAAAAAAATTTAAAAGTCCGATTTTTTTTTTTTTTTCAGTTTGCTTATTATTTTTGTAACAGCCCTCTTTATTATCATTCCCTGGACCTCCTGTGAAAATTTCAGACATTTTCGCTCAGTAGTTTCTTTGCAAACAGCGTTTCATTTTCCCAGATTCATACAAATGGTTTTTCTAATTTATTCACTGCCTCCTCTACGTCACAGCTGCTTCGGCTCTGTGTGATTCGGCTCATGTTCGGCTCCTTTTCGGCTCCTGTTCGGTTTTTCGAAGGTTAATCCAAATGTTTTTGCTTGTTTTCAGCGTGCATTCGGTGAGTTTTCGTCAGGTTTGCGGCAGCTTTTCCCTGCAATTCGGGGACCCTGTGCTGTTTGCTGAATACACCGCAGGGTCACCGAAATGCAATCGGCAAAAGGAACCGAATTGAAGAGAACGAAAAGTCACCGAACGTGCGGTGACTTTTCGAATCTCTTTGGATAACCCTGATAGTGTTGTGTGTTTTTTTCAAACAACTCAATTTTGGTTTCATCTGTCCACAGAATATTTTGCCAGTAGTGCTGTGGAACATCCAGGTGCTCTTTTGCAAACTTCAAACATGCATTAATATTCTTTTTGGACAGCAATGGCTTCCTCCGTGGTCTCCTCCCATGTACTCCATTCTTGTTTAATGTTTTTCTTATTGTAGATGTGTCAACAAAAATGTTAGCATGTGCCAGAGATTTCTGTAAGTCTTTAGCTGACACTCTAGGATTCTTCTTTACCTCATTAAGCATTCTGCACTGTGCTCTTGCAGTCATCTTTACAGGATGACCACACCTAGGGAGAGTAGGAACAGTGCTGAACTTTCCTTATTTGTAGACAGTCTGTCTTACCATGGACACATGAACATCAAGGCTTTTGGAGATACTTTTGTAACCCTTTCCAGCTTCATGCAAGTCAACAATTCTTGATCGTAGGTCTTCTGAAAGCTCTTTTCTGCGAGGCATGGTTCACATCAGGCAGTGTTTCTTGAAACAGTGAACCCAAAACTAGTTTGTGTTTTTTAAAGGGCAGGACAGCTTTCAGCAACAATCCAATAATATCACACTGATTGGACTCAAGTTGGCTCACTCCTGGCTCCAATTAGCTCTTGGAGAAGTCATTAGGCTAGGGGTTCAATTACTTTTTCCACCCTGCACTGTGAATGTTTACATGTTTTGTTCAATAAACACATGAAACATATAATGTTTTGTTTGTATTATTTTAAGCAGACTGTGTTTTTCAAATTGTTGTGACTTAGATGAAGATCAGAGCACATTTTATGACCAATTCATGCAAAACTCCACGTAATCCCAAAGGGTTCACATACTTTTTCTTGTCACTGTATATATAGCAGAATAAAAAATAGCAGGCACTCACTGGTCTTCATTAAAATTTTCATGGTTTCAGCTTTATTCCAGAATCACACCATTGCGTCAATGCTTCAGCTCCAAATGTTTATCAAGACAATATTATTAACCCTTTCGCTGCTGAGGCTTTTCCCGCCCCTGTGCTGAGGTCATTTTTTACCTGTTTTGCGCATCATGTTTAAACGTGTTTTGAAGGCTTATTTTAGTATATGACATCGACATATTATATATCGTTCTTTCCGTCAGACTCGGTAGATTCATAATATGTCATTATTATATGTATACGTTATGTCATGTTTTTAATTATAACAAAAAATGCAATAAAATATGTATTTTCAATAATTTACAGCGTGTAAAGTGTTTTTTCCACATTTTAACATGCGAGCAATTGCGGTTATATTTTGTATGGGGTGCGCTTGTTAAAAAAATTAGAGATGGGGTCTCGTTACATTTTTTTTTGGGGAAAATGACACCATTTTTAACAAACGCACCGCATACAAAAATCGTTAATGCAGCATCATTGTTCACATTATAATTGAAATGGGAACAATATTGCTGCATTAACAAAACAAAAAAAAAAAAAAAAGTGTTTATTTTTTTTTTATTATTTTTTTTTAATTGTTTTTTATTTTTTTTTTTCTTTTTTTTTTTTTTTTTACAATTTTTTTTACTTTCATGTTTGTATCGTTGGAACGGCCATGCTCTGGCCGATCCAACGATATCAAAATTTAACCCCTAACTGCCACGGATCGGGAGATAGGGAGTTCATTGGAACTCCCTATCTCCACACTTCGTGGCAGTTAGGGGTTAATGCTAGGACTGGCGTCATCGTGCTGCGCACGATGACGCCAGTCCTCTGGGGAGTTCCCGGAGCTTGGCCGACATCCAAGATGTCGGCCAGCTCCGGGAAGGATCGCAAATCGGCGCTTTTCAGCGCCGTTTGCGATCCAGCTCCCCAGGGTTTAATGCCAGGCATCATTTGGAAGGGCAGGCTGTGCCCTTCCAAATGATGCCTGGGTTAAGCCCCTGTGAGCCGCCGATCGGGAGGGAGAGAGGTCCGAAGGACCTCCCCCCCTCCCTTTCAGGCGCCTCCTCCGCACATGCGGGGGGCGCCTGAATTATGTGTCATCGCGGGGGCGCGATGACACATAATAATGGCGGCCACTGCTCCGGATGCCGGGCTGACATCCAGGATGTCAGCCCGCACCGGAGGGGCCAGCGATCGCCGGAATACCCGGCCGAACGCTGACCCCAATGCGAGGACGCGCTCAGCGCGTCCTCCGCATACCAGCGGGAATGCTGAGGACGCGCTGAGCGCGTCCTTAGCATTCAGTGGTTAATCATATTAGACCATTTAAATGTACAATAATCTATCTAGCTGATACACACACACACACATTGATATAGATATCTTACACTGGGACATTTGCAACTAAACTTATTTCCAATAACTTTACTCTTAACACAATGGAATTTAGAATGTGCTTCTAAAAAAAAAAGGTAAAATATATTGAATTATTTAAAAAAAAAATACATTTACTTTTTAATGATCATGCCTCTTACACTCGCCTGTCAAAATGCAATGCCAAGGTTCCTGTCAATTCTGCTTACACTGTCAATGCAAAGCAAGTAAAAAAGCAATTCTGACAGGGATTTCTCTTGTTGTGAAAGGAGAGGAACATCATTTAAACTTGGGAAATCTGAATTTCAAATTTCAAAAGCATTTCAAAATAGTCAAATCTCAGTTAAAAAAATGAATACTATTTATTTCAGCTGTAATAAATGAAAGCATGTCTGAGCAAGATCAAAGGAGTAAGTCTTTATTGTTTGGGTAGATGCACCAGTGGCGAAAACATCTCTTTCATGGCAAGTCGTGTTTTTATGTTTATTTATGTACAGGTTCTGCCAACGGTACTATATTACTATGCTTTTATGTCTCGTACATTTGACATTGACAGAGCTATAATTATATATATATATATATATATATATATATATATATATATATATATATATATTCAGTATATAGTGCAATCACTCAGAATGTATTCAGTCCCCTTCATTTTTCAACATTTTCTAGGTTGGAGCCTTGTGCTAAAATTGTTAGAATTACCTTTTTATAATAATCTCTATTCACTAACCCTTAGTGACAAAGGAAAAACCTGATTTTTTGCCTACATTGCAAATATATGAAAATTAAAAAAATAAATAACAGAAATCTCTTATTGACATAAATATTCAGACGTTAAACTTAGTATTTAGTTGAACCAAAAGTCTTTTTGGTTACGATGCGACAAGATATACACACCTGGATTTGAGTAGATTCTATCACTTATCTCTGAAAATCCTCTTAAGCCCTGCCAGGTGCACGAGGATGTCAGTGGTAAGCCAGTTTTAGGTCTCTGGAGAGAAGTATGATTAGGTTACAGTCTGGACTCTAGCTTAGCCACCCTAGCACATTCACAGAGTTGTCCCATAGCCAATCTTGTATTGTGTGTTTGGAAGGTGAACCTTGTGATTACTCTGGATCGGGTTTTCATTAACCCTTTCCCGCTGCAGGGTGTACTATATAGCAGTCGGTCCGTACAGCGTTGGCTGCCGCATGACGGCCTGAACTCAGGACGTCCCCCTGCAGCCAATAATGAGTGCCAGGCGTCAGTTGTGTAGGTGGGCCAGAGGAGGGGCCCACCGCAGCAGTCGGCAAACGGTTTGCACCAGTACGCCCCGCCAGCTTAAAGCTCTGTTGCAGGGCACAAGCTGCACGGTGGCAAAGGGTTAAGGATATCACCGTGTTTTGATGCGTTCTGTTTTCCCTCAACACTCTCTCCATCTTTGAAAACCACTTCCAAACCATGATGCTTCCACAACCATGCTTCACTGATAACTATCGTTGCAACCAAGAAGTAATTTCAAGATATCTATACCCTCAAGTACCTATAGCAACCAAGCATACTCCCATTGCCCCAAGACATATACTCCTCCGAGAACCGCTAGCAGACAAAAATACTCCCATTACTCCAAGACATCTGCTCCTCCAAAAACTGCTAGCAAGTGCAACCAAACATACTCCTTTTACTCCATGACATCTGCTCCTCCAAGAACCTCTAGTAACTAAGCACGTTGCCATTAACCCAAGACACCTGCTCCTCCAAAAACACCTAGCAACCACACATACTCTTATAACTCAAAGACACCGGCTCGTCTAAGATCCTCACATTGTCCTCCCACCCAAACTGTCCTTCCCCTATCTTTATGCTGTCACTTGCAGGTGAGTGTGACTCGCTCATATTAACCTCCATAGACATTATACTGACAAAAGTTTGTACTTTTCCAAATTGTGCCCTATCAATTGAATATGCAAATTTGGCGGACTGCAATCAAAGTGTTCAAACATCTCAAAGATGAACCAGAAAAATGGGATTAATCTGAGCTAAAGTTCAAGTGTTATAGCAGAAGGTCTGAATGCTTATGTTAATGTGCTATGTATGGTTTTGTTTTGTTTTTTGCTATGTTATTTTGGGTTATTTAGCGTAGAATGATGTGGAAAAAAATAAACTTCAGCAATGTAAACATACGGCTGCAATTTTAGCACATTGTGAAAAAATGAAGCGCTTCATACTTTGTGAATAAATATAACATATACATATATATTTTATAGGGACATGCTGTGATGGGGTTCCATTGATGTTGTGGCAGGCTTAACCACTTGGCTGCTAAGGCTCAGCGCGTCCTACCAAGTGCACCTCCGGTGCTACGGACGCGCTCAGCGCGTCCTAGCACAGGAGGCAGCAATCAACCGGGATTCCGGCTGATTGCTGGTCCCCCCGGTGCGGGCTGGCATCTTGCATGTCAGCCCGGCACCCCAGGGGGGAGATTGATGTCATTGTGGCGGTGCGATGACATCTATTTCAGGCTCTCCCCCCGCGAGTGCAGAGGAGGTGCCTGAAAGGGAGGTCCTTCGGACCTCTCTCCCTCCCGATCGCGGGGGTCCAGTGGCTAAAGGCAGGCACAGTTTGGAAGGGCATAGTCTGCCCTTCCAAACCGTGCCTGCCTTTAACCCCTTGGGTGCCGGATCACGATTCGCCGCCGAAAAGCACCGAATCGTGATCCTCTCCCGGAGCTGGCCGACATCTTGGATGTTGGCCAAGCTTCCGGGAACTTCCCCTGATGACTGGCATCATCGTGCATAGCACGATGATGCCAGTCCTGGAGTTAACCCCTAGTTGCCACCAATAGTGGAGATAGGGGGTTCCAATGAACCCCCTATCTCCCGATCCGTGGCAGCTAGGGGTTAATGTTGATTTGTTAATGCAGCAATATTGTTCCCATTTCAATTATAATGTGAACAATGATGCTGCACTAACGAATTTTGTATGCGGTGCGTTTGTTAAAAATAGTGAAATTTTCCCCAAAAAAAATGTAACGAGTCCCCATTTCTAATTTTTTTAACAAGCGCACCCCATATAAAATATAACTGCAAACGATCGCATGTTAAAAATGTGAAAAAAAACCACTTTACACATTGTAAATTATTGAAAATTTTAATTTTATTGCATTTTTTGTTATAATATACAGACAGGATATGACGTATACATATAATAATGATATATTATGAATATGCCGAGTCTGCCGGAAAGAACGATATATAATATGTCTGGGTCATATATTAAAATAAGGCTTCAAAATGCGGTTAAACATGATGAGCGAAACCGTTAAAAATTAGTTCAGCACAGAGGCGTGAAATGGCTCAGCAGCGAAAGGGTTAAACAACTTGTGATCACAATGTGTGACTAAAACGCCATCTTTATTACTGTATCTTCAGCGAGGTGTTGGTAAAATCTGCAATAGCTTCATTAAGCAGATCTTGATTGTTATATACACCCTCATAATTTCTACTCATCTCCTCAATCGCAAGTGATCTCAGTCAAGGGCTTTGACATAAATATATACTAAATATGGATATCAAGGAAGAGAGAACTGTCAGGGGCTAAGTAAATCCAGTAAAGTACACCAGAGATCTAGCCAGGAAATAATGAGAGGAAGATCTGATAGAGGAGTGTTACTGGTCCTTTGAAGTACCAGACTCAAGTTACAGATAAGCCTCTACCCAGGCTAGTGGTTATGGATCGAGCATCAAACATTTCAGGCAACTTCTTCAGTAGCTGCTTTGATTAATTTGTAGATTACTCTCATGAAATAAAATGAATGTACATACAAAAAGCCAGCCTTAACTCAGCCCATCAGCATGAACCAAAGCATTTTAAAGGTAAATATTAGCTATCTTGTAACCCTAGGGGTGAAGAAAACAGAATGGATGCCTGTGACAGAAGTAGGAGAGTGACAAGCGACCAATTACCAGGTCACATATTCATGTCTCCTTTTTTAGTTTATATTTTACACACCTGTAATGCGATAATAAACGTGGGAATATCGGCCACCAAATACTTGTGAGGGTGTATGTCTGAAAACAGCTGGCACTAGTGCCTGATGACCAATAAAGCTCCCCTTGTATTCCTCCACCCCAATCCTTCTAGATTGTAAGCTCCTATGAGCAGGGCCCTCTACGCCGATTGTCTCCATCTGTCACATCCAGGGTCCCGGGTGGCTCTCAAGGTGGTCCCGGGAGAGTGGTGCCGCAGGCTGACCGGATGCCCGCAGCTCCGGCAGCCTCTGGTGTTCATGCGTCTAATGAGGGGGCAGGGCACGGCGTGATGACGCGGAGCCGCCGGCCTTTTAATCAGGAGTGTGCGCTATGAGCCCTTGCCTTGTCGTGGAGTTTCATTCCTGCATCGCTACTGTGCTGTGTTCTTATTACTCGTTGCTGACCCTGCTGTACTGAGGACCACGTTCTGTTGCTGACCTGCCTGTTATATCAACTATTCTCACTCTGTACCCCTGCCTGTTGTGTTCATTGCCTGGTACTGCTAGTGTGTGCTATAGATCCTGCAACATACTGTATCGCAGTACACAGTGTATACCTGTTGCTGACCCGGACTGTTTTATCGACAATTCTCTCTCTATACCCCTGCATGTTGTGTTCATTGCCTGGTGCTGCTAGTATGTACTATTGATCCTGCCACATACCGTATCGCAGTACACCGTGTATAATTGTTGCCTACCCTGCCTGGTATATCGACGATTCTCTCTCTGTACCCCTACCTATTGTGTTTGCTATATGGTACAGTTTCCCTGGCCTTCGTGGCTGCTAGAGAGATAGGGTTAGGGGTAGAGATGTGCTTTCATTTCAGACAAATTCTGAATTTGGAACGAAATTTGATAATTCGTATTTCGGATGTACTTACGAATAACGAATCGATACGATATAAATTCAAAATGAAACAAAATGGTATATAAACAAATTTATTTAGTTTTATACTGTGTCATCATCATAAAAGAACAATTTGAATAATTGATATCAACTATCGAATTTGAAATGAACTTTCAAATGGATATCAACAACTATCGAATCGATTCGAAATTTCAAATCAATCCGAAACTAAACGAAATACGAAACAAAATTAGTTACGAAATTCCAAAAACAAAATTTCTTAAAGACGTAACGAAACGAAATTAAGTGAAATGAATTTTTCAGCCATGCACATCCCTAATTAGTGGTCCCGACCACCCGAAGGATCGAAGGACTAGAGGTCTGTTACTAGGGATATGGCTAGGTCTGTCCAGGGGAACGTCACACCATCTTATCCTTGATTATTTGTGTCGTGTTCATTTGGTTTTTGAAAAAGCGCTTCAGACACTGTTGGCGCTATATAAATGATAATAATAATAATATACACACCGCGGAGGATATCGGGTAATAATGAAAAGATTACATCATGCATGATTGTAGAAGTCTTGTACGTGCTTTTCTTGAATACGCAATTGTAGAAAAAAAATTACAAAGGCAGAGATTGCAGAATACAAGACAAAGGCGGGTTGGTCCAAATATATGCGAATGTGCTCAATTAACCCTTCCAATGTCCTCTCATATATTTATTGACTAAAAATCTTGCCTTGTGCCTATAAAAAATTTATAATAAAAAAAATTTGCCTCGTTTTCTTTGCTCTTCCAAAATTCCAGTCTTCCATTTTGGTTCCAATCCACTATTTTTATTTAATTTAAGTGATAGTGTTTACTTTTTAAATCCAATTTGCGATTTACAATAGATGATATTATAATAATTAATAGATGGTACTCAAAGGTCTTTTTTTGCAACATGTTTCAACCTTTGTTAATGGATATGAAAAAAAATAGCTGTGTTGTTCACAGCCTTGAGTATACCTTTATCAAACCCTCCAAACATTCTCCTGTGTCTATTGTTTTACATCTGCTGAAAAAATGAAAATGTAAATAAGTCCATATGTGGACTTGGAGCAATTAACATTCAATAGGTTAATCAATTATTCATTAAAGAAATATCATGTATAAGATGTAGAAATAAATATTGTGTGATAAAATGAATTGAGTTTAGTATTAAATCATTAAACCTCGGAGCAAAAGGATATCTCTCCATGTAACTGTCTTTAACGTATAATTATCCGTTTTATTATTTCTGATAAATCATGCCCTGAATGTATTTTGAAAACAGACTCATAGCACTGAATCTTCTTTTGAAGTGCGGCTGAGAACAAACAATAGATAATTGGAGAAGGACGTTGCCCTAAACTAAATATTAAAACAGTACATATTTATATGTTTTGTTTGCACAAGTTTTAATATAGATTAAAAACCAGATAGACAGAAAAACATTTATGGGTTTATAGACTAAACTCTGACTTGTTATTTTTGAGCATTGAATGATACAGTTACCTAGTTTAAAAAAAATGACAATTGGCCTATTTAAATTTCATTAAGGTATTCTATGAGGCTCCAAATAAAGTAACACAGGTTGATACGAACAACATTGGTAACGCCATACAAAAATAATAGTAATAAATAAAAAAAAATGAAAAGTCCCCTCATTTAACACCTTGACTATCGATATCGAATTGTCTCGGGCTTCAAAGGCACCATCTGGTGCCCCGATATTGAGATATCGCGATATGCTGATCTGCAGCGCAAAAGCAAATTAAATTTGTTTGCTGCAAACAAATTTCATTGCTATTGGGCTGCAGAAGGTGCCCCCAAAGTTTTAGTCCTGTGGGCATAATGCCCAAAGAGCTAAAACTGTAAAATCAGCAGCTGAAAGCTCTGAAATATCGGGCTTTCAGAAGCAGTCAGCAGCCGATGCAGGGAGAAAAAAAATAGACTTGCTGTTTAAACCTCTGTAACTCAGTTTGGCAGTAGATTTTGCCATCCCCTAATACATCTTTAGCTCTGCACCCCATTACATCTCCAAATAGTCATTCAGGCAACAACTGTATTCTCTGTCTGATGTTTGTCTTTCTATAGAGAATATTCTATATTTCCGAACTACGCTTGATGTGCAACATGTCCTACATGAAGCTCTCCTTTGTTTCCACCCACATCTTTTTATTCTATGATCTCAGGGTCCTCTTACCCATCTGTCTGTTTATCCATTTATTGTTTTAATTCCTGTAACCACAGGACTGAGCTGTATAGCATATATAGACACAATACAAGTAGAAAAACAACAATTGTAATCATCATTGTGTTTATATCTTTGATTAACTGTAATGCCTGTGTGACAGCTCATTAAAACGTTTTAGTTTATTCTATTCAGAGTAGTAGATCCGATTTCTTTATGTACAGTTGTGTCATTCTGCAGCTACCTAGTAACACAAACAGAGGACGTGGTTTAGTTTATTGCACAATTCTTGATTAGGGATAGAAAACAGCGAAAATCTAAAACCTAATCAGTTTTATAGGATATATTTTGGGCTACATTACACAAATTTGGCCAATATCTGATTAGTGTTATAAACTGAAGATATTGAGTGAAAAATCATGTTGAAAATAATGTGTTCTTTTAAAGCCTCTTTTGAAATAGAGTGCAGGTTAGTGTGATCAAAATCGAGACAGAATGTAGGCCAAACTGTATACTCCTGAATGAATAGATTTTAGATCCATCCCAGCTCAGGGAATTGCTTTACATATACATTAAGAAATGAAATTCAAAGTTTTCTTGACACGGTCAAATAATCTTGAGCTCTTGAATTAACCTTGAAGACCTTCTTGAGAAAAGGTCCACAAGGTTAATTTAAGAGCTGGAGATCATTTGACAACGTCAAGAAAACTTTTATTTCCCTTTTTGCATGTTGGATTCATCATATGAATCATCTATCTGTATCTCTGTCTTTCTGCCTGGCTATTTCTATCTGTATACAGTATAAATATTTTTTCTATTTTTGGTACCTACAGTATGTTGGTATGAAGAATTTCAATAATTTCAAGGAAAACATTAATTTCAAAGGAAACATTAATACTTTATTTTTTCATGCCTGTATCAACATCTATATTTCACACTTACACTGCATGGCCAAAAATAAAGTCACCACTTGGAATTAACTAAGCAAATAGGTGTGAGCCTTCCATGAGATAATTACTGCAGTGATTAATATCACAAAATTATGTCATGTGACTCCCTGAATATACTGAATGAGCTGATTTTTCCATCAATGGATTTTCTCTTCCCTGATGGCACAGTGGGCATATTCCAAGATGACAATGCCAGGATTCATCGAGCTTAAATTGTGCAAGAGTTGTTCACTGAGCATGAGAGATCATTTTCACCCATGGATTGGCAACCACACAGTCCAGACCTTAACCCCAGTTAGAAACTTTTGCATGTGCTGGAGAAGACTTTACACTGACTCTCCCATCATCAATACAAGATCTTGGCAAGAATTTAATGCAGCTCTGGATGGAAATAAATGTTGTAATATTAAAAAAAACTTATCAGAATGATGCCATGGCAAATGCATGCCATAATCAAATCAAAAGGCAGGCAAACGAAATAACAGAGTGCCACGTTTGTTTTTGGCCAGGCAGGATATGTAGAAATGTTTGTTGATCAATAGATGCTAGAGAGATAGTTTTATAGATTTTTTTGAGATCATATATCTTGGCTTGAGAACAGCATAATTGATATTTCTAAGAAAAATAGAGTCGCTCTTATTCAAATGCTTCCTTTTCATGGCAGATAAAAACAACACAAAATATTATATTCTTTTAAACCTTCTTGTAGTTAGACATTTGCAAATTCGTAGTTTAAAATATTTTGAATTAATTTCAACAAGAACATCTATCTACTACAGATTAGACTCGTGCAAGAATGTTTCTTTGTTTTGTTTCGGATTTTTTGGTACTTTTATTAGCTTCGGATCATTCATTCCGTTTTATTTTTGTATCGGGTCGTTCAGTACGTCACGGCGATTCGCATTTTCGGACCAATCCAAAATTTCGGACATCCGGTTTTTGTTTTTCGGGTTGATTCGTATAACATTTTTATGAGTTTTTCGTATTTTCGGACAGCTGCTTTTTCATTTTTCGGATCACTTCAATTTTCGTTGTGAGAAGTTATTTTGTATTTTGGATTGATTCGTATTTTGTTTTTATGAGTTATTTAGTTTTCTAATAGTTATTTTGGAATGTGAAACTGATTACTAGGGATGAGCCGAACACCCCCGAGTTCGGTTCGCATTCGAACTCAAACTTTTCAAAAGTTCGAATTCAAACTCGAACACGAACTCAATACAAGTCAATGGGACTCAAAGTTCGACTTTTAGAGTGCCCTCCAAGAGGGCATATATGCTAGATATTTGCCATAAAAGGTGTATGGGGGTCCGGGTAGTGCCCTGGGGGACAGGAAACAAGGACAAAAAGTAAAAAAAAAAAGTTTTTAAAAGGACAGTGAGTTTTCCATGAAATAAGGGTTAAAAATAAAAACAAAACATTTCTTCAAATATCGTGCCTAGGAGGTCCCCATAACCTTCCCGTGAAGTGGCGGATTTGTAGGATGTATAGAAACATTTAAAAACAATGTCCAGGTCCGGGTAGTGCCCTGGGGGACAGCAAACAAGGACAAAAAGTTTTTTAAAAAATACATTTTTAACCCCTTCACTGCTGACGACGTGTGGGACACATCCTCAGTTACTCCCGCTGTATGCTGAGGAGGATGTGTACCACACGTCATCAACTTTGCGGGACCCCCGGCGGAGATACTCACCTCTCTGTCTGGGGTCCCACAGCGTTCTGACTTCAGCATCCTCAGATGCTGAAGTCAAGCTCCTCCCGACGTAAATGACTTCATTGCGCCATGCGCGATGACGTCATTTCCAGGCGACCCCCCGGCAATGCCGGGAGATCGCCTGGAAGGGAGGGGGGAGATCCGATCGGATCCCTCCCGATCGGGATGTTCCACAAAAAGAAGCCAGGCACCGCTTAAAAGGGGAGAGTCTCCCCTTGAAGCGGTACCTGGCTTTAACCCCTCAGGCACCGGGTCGCACTTCGGCACCTTGCGGCGCTGAAGTGCGGCCTAGCTCTGGTGGGGGCCGCCATCTTGGATGGCGGCTACACCCCCGAGTCCCCCCTCACTGCCTGAGATCCTCATGCATAGCGTGATGTTCGCCATGTTGCACCTGCAAAACTTGTATTGCAAAGCCTTATTACATTTTAGAAATTATTTTTATTTGCCTTTTATTTCTGTAAAGCTGCTTTGAGAATAAATACTCTTTTTTTGGTACTCCCGTGTATGTAAGGGCAGAGGCTTGACCCCTGTGTAGTGTTGTGTGTATGGAACCAGGTGGCAAGCCGAAGGAGGAGACCAGAAGGGATATAATCAGTTGAACCTTTACTGGGTGGAACAAAATATAAGTCCAGAACAAAAGGAATGCAGGATGTCTTTGACAAAGTAAAGTCCAGAACGGAGGGTTGTAGGGATAAATAACACAAGTTGTAATCTTTGGAAATAGTCCTGGGATAAAGGAATTAGACTGAAGACAGGATCTGGAACCGGTACCAGAGGTATTAAGGCAAGCCTGAAGATGGAACTGGTGCTGTGAAAGCAAGCCTGGAGATGGAACTGGTGCCGTGGAAGCAAGCCTGGAGATGGAGCTGGTGCCGTGGAAGCAAGTCTGGAGATGGAGTTGGCACTGTGGTAGTAAACTTGCAGATGGAGCTGGCACTGTGGTAGCAGGCCTGGAAGCGGAACTGGCACTGTGGAAGCAGGCCTGGAGGCGGAACTGGTATCGTGGAAGCAGAGCTGGAAGCGGAGCTGGCACCGTGGAAGCAGGCCTGGAGGCGGAACTGGTGCCGTGAAAGCAGAACTGGAAGTGGAGCTGGTACCGTGGAAGCAGGACTGGAAGCGGAGCTGGTACCGTGGAAGCCGGACTGGAAGCGGAGCTGGTACCGTGGAAGCAGGACTGGAAGCAGAGCTGGTAACGTGGAAGCAGGACTGGAAGCGGAGCTGGTACCGTGGAAGCAGGACTGGAAGCGGAGCTGGTACCGTGGAAGCAGGACTGGAAGTCAGGATACTCTTGGAGCAATACGAAGGGGAACCACTGTAGAACGTGGTGGTGAACCACAGTATAACCTGGTTAATGAACTGGAGTAGGCGGCAGGTTTAAATAGGGCTCAGGGAATCATATGAACACCGCTCACCTGGAGCTCGCAGGTGGAATTGGGATACCTGAGTACTTGATGGATTAATTGGTGGTATACGAGGATCTCCAGTGCAGGTGGGATGCAGTACCTTTACTTGACCAGCAGAGTACCTAGGTCTTCATGCTCTAGGATGGACGATCGCGCATGCGCGCTTGCCTTCTGTTCAGTTGGATCCCGGAGACGGCGTGGGACACATCCTGGCCCTCCTCCCTCGAGCTGAAGACCGGAACCAGGGAGCGACGCGCCACGAGGGACCTCAGGTGAGTCTGCCAGGCGTCCCAACATGGCGGCCGCGGTCCGACCGCGGCGTGGGGCATTACAGTGTACTGTATTACATTGGCAAAGGAGTGTACATCTGCACAGGAATCCAAGCACGCACTGCACAAATTTTATTCTACAGTATTTTCTACTGTAATTTTTTTTTCATTTTTGAATTTGCCACCTGGTCCCAGTGTCCATAGTGTGACTTGCAGGGAGCGGAACCAGGAAGCATAGTCTCCGGCTGCTGATATCACACTGCGGTGACTGCGGAGACAGCAAGGGAGCGAAGGATGCGGTGCGTATGCATCCAGCCCGAGTGTGGCTCGGGGCTACCGATCACGTTAGCAAAATTTAACCCCGAGTCACACTCGGGAATACCGCCAGGCAGGTTAAAATAAATTAGGAAACCTAAAAAATCCTGAAAAATGCCTAAAAAAATTCTTAAAAATAAATAGACTTTTTGCTGCAAATTAAAAGAATAATGTAAATGGTTGAATAAACATTTAATGAAAATGGGGATTTTTTTTCCATTGAAACCTATAGAATATGTCTGATTCAACCTGTCAAACGTTTTTTTATTTTCCGTCATTTAGTTCCTTTTTTTTTCGTTTATGATAATTTTTGTTCCGTTATATTTCATTTCAGATCATTTTCGTTCCCTTTTTTTTTTCCATTTCAAATCTTTTTCGTTGCAATATTTAATTTTGTTATTTTTGTTCTGCTACCACGATTTATATTTTTGGCTGATTTGTTAATTCAGACAGACGATTTTTTGGTTTTCAAAAACAAAAAAAATAAAGAAACTTATTTTCGTCCAAATTTGTATTCGCAACAAAACGAAATGCACAGGTCTACTACAGATGTTATCCAAAAAATATTTGGATTAATAATTGTGAAATTTAATTATTTAGAATATTCTTCTCAGCTAAGTGTGGTAAAATAAAAATTTCAAGCGAACAGTTTGTTTTTGTGCATCGCACTCTAAGGTTTATAAGCATTTTTTGTCTTTATGAATTGAAGGGAATTGCTGCGTATGACATGACCTCTGATAAAATCCTTTATTTTTATTGCGACTGAAGCTGTAAAGAAAAGCAAGATGTTAACTTTATAACCTGCTTAGGATAGAGAATCTTATCATGGCAATCCTTTTGCGTTTGTGTGGTTAAGTATTTCGTTCAAGAGCAGACATTTTAATGTCACCATGGATAAAGGTTGTTGACCCAACTCTTTTATGATTCCACATATAAATCTTAAAACTAGCCATCATAACGGTAAAAAGGGACAATAATGGGCCTTTACGGAAAAACCCAGGACATCAATACAGAGGATGATGGTTAAATTTAAACTTGGAAAGCTTGTTTTCATATTTCAATAACTGATAAATATCTTATCAGTCTACAGTAACACTGGTAACATTTTGCATATGTATGTATTTATTTTCATTTTATCTATATTTTAATTTAATTTAAAAAAATGACATTCATATGTTTGATATAAAACAAAACATATATGGTTTGAGACTGTACAGAGCATTTCATTTGGTTTCTCTCCTCACAAAGGAACTTTTTCTTATGCATTATATTAATTTTCGATTCATCCATGATTCCTATGTTCTGTTTAAACATCATGCTCAAGCAATAACTATAGACCTTACCATTTTCTGCTTTCTTACATATTTGCTGTCCTGTGTACCTGTTAGCAGGGGTGTCACTAGGGGGGTGTGGGGTGCAGCCTGCACCGGGTGACACCACCCCCTAGGGTGACACCACCCCCTAGGGTGACACCCTAAAAGCAAATTATTTTTTTTTTCAAAAATATTTTACCAGGAAGGATACATTGAGAATTTTCTCATTTTTAAGTATGTCCTGGGTAGGCAAGGCCTAGGCTGGCACTTTCCAGGAGGTGGCAAAAAAAACACCATAAAGAGGATATTCACAGAGCACCGAAATAACGCAGACATTTCAATGTTCTGTTGTTTCCTGCACTTTGGGGAATCAAATTTCCCTGGTGAATTCACCACAGGGTCCCTAAAGTGCAGGGAATCAGCTGCCGAATGCTGCCACAAACCAGTCGTCTGCTGTTTTAAAAAGAACTACTGAACAAAAATGTCTGGAAATAACATATAAGTTCCTATGAATGATAATAAAAAGATCTGTTACAGAAAAAAGAAAAATTGCTGTTCAATTGTTGTTGAAAAATGCCTAAAAGATACTAAGAAAATAAAATCAATAAATAAAGAGATTTTTTACTATGGATTAAAGGAATAAACGGTTTATTAGATATTGGATAAAAACAGGAATATTTTTAACATTGAAACCTATGGTGTTCGTTCGCCCTGAATAAACCAGCCAAATGAAAACACGGACATAAGGACATTTCTTTGCTGTTCGGTGTCTCTGAACAGATTAACCATTACTTCTCTATGGGGACTTTCACTGTCTTCGAAAAGGCACCATACTTGCTGGCAGTTCGCCAAAATTTGTGTATGAGCATATCACAAAGCTCCACAGCAATAAACCTCACAGTAATGTGCGCCGTGTATTATGAGCATTCAGTGTTATATGGGAGTACTGATTTATGAGTAAAGTAGTTAAAAAAAACCCAGTAAAACTCAGGGGGGGGTGAAACCATAAATTACCGCACCGGGTAAAGTAATCCCTTCTATCATGCACTGCTTGGTTTGCTTAAGGTGTTTAAACAGAAACATGCTGTTTCAACCTCTCTTACAGGGTGAAAAGAAGAAAGGAATGCCTGTAGATAATACCAAAGTATTTACCACAACTTTAAAGATATTGGGTAGAGGATGTAGAGGGGTATAATTAAAACATGACACCATTATCAATACAAGTAAACGTTGAGAGCCAAAAAATGAAGAAATACAAAACCAGAAAAACACATGTTATAATTGACTTCTAGTTATTCTGGGATCATCTACCTAATTTATACACTGTATACTTAGAAACATAGAAACATAGAAAAATGTCGGCAGATAAGAACCTTTCGGCCCATCTAGTCTGCCCAATTACATGGATACTTTACCTGGATTTATCTTTTGTTTAGGATAGCCTTATGCCTATCCCATGCTTTCTTAAATTCAATTACTGTTTTGGCCTCTACCACTTTTACTGGAGGCTGTTCCATGTATCCACCACCCTCTCAGTAAAATAATGCTTCCTGATGTTACTTTTAAACCTTTGCCCCTCTAATCTAAGACTATGTCCTCTTGTTTTGCTACTTTGTTTCCTTTTAAATATACTCCCTTCCTCTACCTTGTGGATTCCCTTTACGTATTTAAATGTTTCTATCATATCTCCTCTGTCTCGTCTTTTTTCCAAGCTGTACATGTTAAGATCAATAAGCCTTTCCTGGTAACTTTTCTCCTTCAAGCCGTACACCATTTTAGTAGCCCTTCTCTGAACTCTCTCTAAGATGTCTATATCCTTCTGGAGATACGGTCTCCAGTACTGCACACAGTACTCCAAGTACTCCAAGTATGGTAGGTTTGCTGTAGTAGAAAGGTATATTCAAAGTTGAGGATCCAAGTTGGCCAATTTGAAGGACTTTCTCCTCTATCACAAAGATTATTGGTAAAGGTCCAGGTTTGTAAATATAACCTTGTTGAGAATGGTATTTAAATCCATCTAAATCATATTTCATGGGGAACCCTCAGAAAGATCTATATCTTGGTATTTAAGTGCCTTCAACATTTTTGGATCTAGTCTACTGCTTCAAAAACTAGTTATTATCTTCCTATTGTTTTCAGCAAGTTGTTTGTTAGTTTGGTTTTTTTTGACCCACCCATTGTATTATAGAATTTGTTGGCACTTTATAAATACTTGCAATTACAAATATATTCCCTCACTAGTAATGTGAGGAATGAACAGAGAAGAGAAAATGAATAATTGACCCCATAAGCTAAAGGAGACATGTAGAGGAGTAATATGTCTAAATATCACATGGCACAGCCTGTTGTAGGTGGCATCTCATTGTTCCTGTCATTCTTGACACATCATACGAATTGGCTCTACTTTCCCCAGTATGATCGAGCCTGTTACTGATCCATTATTAGAGACTGTCTTTGCAAAATCACGATGAGATCAGCTGATGGTGAGACAATTCAGAACCCTAGCACTCATTCAAAGGGATCTCCAACCAATAGGCATGTGGTAATAGAATCCAATTGGTTTCATATTGGCATCATCTGTCTAATTGACCATACTTTAGCAGCCATCCTATCTTGGCTATAGTTATGTATAATGGTCCCTATGGTTATCAAGGGGTGACATGTCACCTAACACACTCGGCCGTCATGCAACCCCCAAATAGAACCTCACCTATGGTTGGCTGAGATTGCTCAAAAATAATGAAATAAAGGTGAGAAAAGTGATCTGTTTATGATGTATAATATATATTTCATCAGGACTAAACATCACACCCATGTCCACTGTGAGAGGGATTAAATAGTCTTGGTGTCTATTCTGGCCTACTTAGTAACAAGGAGCCGCTAAAGGGATGTATTAAATAAAGCAAAATATAGGAATTGCTGATTTGTTCCATGATCGTGTATACATAAAGACAAGAATTTGCAGGATGTTGTTTGTATGAGGAAGAGGTAAACAAATATTAAAACATGATGTTATTGGTTGAATGTTGCTAAATCTGGGTGTAGCGCCTATCATTACATGTGTCACCCGTCATGTATTGCCATGTGTATCTATTTTTAATATTGTCTGAATGCTTATGAAATTAAAGATCCTCATGCATATGATATTAACTTAAATGTGGATTGTTACCTTAGCATATTCATTTTCACTTTTCCACAGAATTGTCTGTAAGTTTCTCTTACCATTGGGACATGTATATTTTATAGAACGACCATGCTACATCGCGATAGTAATATTAATGGAGCATGTGTCTGTAAACTCACATTTAAGGTCTTCATTACTTTCTAGTGGTAAGTCAATGGGCAATGATTTTTTCCTACTTCTTTATTTCTAAGATTAATTTTGCTTACATACGGTTATTAATAATAGCAGACGTTATGTGCCACATTATTAATATTCCAGTACATGAACAAATCCATTTATAGTGCAGCAGAGCAGTAGCATTCATTTGCATAATAATGCAGAAGATATACGTCTGCTGAATGTTTACTTTCTATTGCAATGATTATGCACACATAACTGGAGTGACTTTAAAGGCTGTTAATACTTTATGAATATATTCCCTACGAAAAACTGTGCAGCTGTATATATGTTTTGTACATTACCCAGTAGGTCTAGGTAAAGAACATTTGAACCAGCAGCCTTGGGTAAAGCCTGTTTCGGACATTACCCAGCAGGAATTGGATAATGCTGACTTTACCCGGGTAAAGTCTGAAATTTATGATGTTTTCATCTTTACCCAACAGTGGTCGATATTCCATTGTGGTTTCTAACATGGAGACGGTAAGCAGGACAATCTTCACCTATTCTATGATTTGATTTATTTTGAACATAAGTAACCAATTTGACTAGTCAGAGAAGCCCATCTGTCCTCATTGTGTATTGCCATGGACACCATGCCTGTTCAATCTTTTCCACATTATAGACTCACAAACAGAGGTGTTAACCAGTTCCAATTAATTATTTCTTCAAGTATTCAGCTGTCACTTTAGGGTTCTTTTTTTTGCCTCATTGAGTATTGTCTGGTGTGCTCTTTGAGCATCATGGCTTAACGGCCACTTCCAGGGAGAATAGCTACAGTACTAAATGATCCCCAGTTATAGACAATTTGTTTAGCAGTCAATAAATGAATATCTAACCTCCTCGAGGGAAGTTTGTAACCCTTTACAGATGTATAAAACACAACAATTCTTGATCCCAGGTCTTCTCGGAGCTCTTTTTGCAAGGCATAGTTCACATCAACAGATGCATTTTGCGAATAGCAAACCCAAAATGTTTGAATGCTGTTTATAAATCAATGTACTCTAACCCATACCTCCAATCTCATTTTATACTGGACAGCAGGTTTACCAATTTCGAATTATAATTTGCTTTTATTGACGTCATAAGCCTAGGTGTTACATACCCCCAGCCAGGTCCCCTGCTGCTGTGTGCTCTTCTCAGCCTTCTTGGTTTATAGGGCTAATCTGGATGGTTCTCCGCCCCTGGAGTCTCAGCGTCTGACCAGACCTGTGGTCACATGACCTGAACTGCCC